>CAKNYM010052199.1:255151-265911 GCA_932195095.1 Andricus curvator | reverse complement strand
AGGAAGGCAATGCGATAAGAGCGAGCGGCGTTAGATATAAGGTGTGGAAGGATGTTAGTTTTAAGGGTTAGTTGTAAGAAAATTCTGTAAAAAAATGGAAGTGTAAGCAAGTCAATTTTTTAAGGCCAGCAGCCTAAAAAATAAACGTTTATCTAGTACCCTAGAGCATAAAGCCTGGCATCAGATCTGGGTGTTCAATTATCTTCTGAAAACACCTTGCCAACGCAAGATGCACACTTGTCAAGTACTTGTACCAGAAGTTGTGCACCATGTTTGGACCTGGAGCTTTTCAGTTACTTGCCCTATTCAAAACCGTTGAAACATCTGAAGCTGTGATGTTAGTCAGCTCCATTTTATGGTTGCTGTTTGCTCTTGCTCTCTCTAGTTGGAACCACGCAGTGTCCAAATTGCTTCTGTTAGTTTTTACACAAACACCCGGCCAGTAGTTAGACTTGTCTTCCATTTCACGGACTTCAGTGTCTTGCTGGTTATTTTGCTTTCACACAGTTCACGATAGAACCTTCTTTCATCTGCTTGAAAGGCTCGATTTTGTTGCATTCTTGCACTAGTTTTCTTATAGCGACGCAGTCTAGCAGTAAAAACGTCAAGCCTCTGCCGTTGAGAGTCTGTGTTTATAGCTTTCGAGAAATTATAAAATTACTAAATGTATTCTTTGAATAAAAATATTACCTTATACTTTCTACATTAAATATCAGAAAATCATTTTTAATAAATGTGATCGTATATAATAAATAATTCATCTATTTCTATAATTTCAAATAAATAAAGTTCTTTTTCCCATCTACTAATCGCATTGATTTGGAGGATAAAAAAACTTGATTTATTAGGCATAAATGAATAATACTATAAAAATAATTATAATTTCATTTCACACGCATGCGTTGACGGAAAGTCAACAAACCTTCTGTCTTCAATTACCCTATAATGTCCATTTTACGTACATAAAGCGGTTGACTTTCAACTGGCGAATGATCCTTTTGGTTATATCTGTTGAGTGAACGCGTCTTTAGGGCGCTCCAATGAATATACTACTGGCCGGAAACCAGGCACTAGCAACAACGCCATCAGCAAGCAGAATACCGTTCGCCACGGGCACCTAAACACGCGTTCACGCTCTCGACTCCGTACATTTTTCATAGTCATAATTGTCTCTTGTAGTTACTGTTTATCCAATGACCCAACAATAACATGATTCGAGCATGATTCCAACCACGGTTGTACTCTGTTGAAGAAATCTTGTTTGAACTTATGACCATCTAAGAATCAGCTCACAAATGATTTGTTACCTTATTATCAGTTCACGGTTAACATATCTCATGTCCAAGGATTTCTACTGTACTATTCCAGATTGATCATTCCTCCCCCTCTTAAAGTGGAACTTTTGGCCAAGCTCCACGAAGGCCATTTCGATATGGCTAAAACTTGCGACCGAGCGAAACAATCAGTCTGGTGGTTGGCTTTGAGCTCCCATTTAAAAATTTTTGTATAAAACTGCCCAAATTGTATTCAAGAGAGAAAAAGCGCAAAAGAATCTTTTGTTAAGGAAAATTTCCTGGGCATGCCGTGAAAAAAATTGGCATAACTGATTATTATTCTAGGTTTATCGAAATCATTCCGCCGAAATCATTAACAGGGGCAGAAATTTTTCACATTGTAAAGAGATCTTTGGCAGACATGGTATTCCAGAAAGAGTCATAATTGGCTGAATCGCAATTCGCTACAGGATTTCAACAGCTTGCAAAATATTTTGATTTTTAGCTCAAAACCAGGTCACCAAAAAATTCGCAAAGCAATGACGAGGCAGAAGCAGCCGTCAAAACACCTCTTGAAAGTGGCTATTCGCCAGCCAAACTCATGTACTCGCGGAAAATTCGATCTGGCGTCCCAACACTGCCTAACCATCTCGGTACATTTTCAAAGCACAACGAAACAGCAATTAAAGATAAAAGTAGGAAAGACCGACAAGAATCCGACTATAATAAAAGATATCGTCCAAAAAAAATTATGTGAATTGAAAATAAATGATACAGTATGGATCATCGACATGCGTATATACGGAAAAACCATAGAGATCCATGAGAGTCAAAATTCATTTATAATTAAGACCTAAGAAGGCAGTACATACCATCAGGCGCAATAGATGGCATTTAGTATCTGCACCTTTCAAGACCAATGTCATAAGAAAAAAAAGACCAACCACTCCTTCCGATCCATGTGCCCAAAGAATAACTCCTTCAAACCTGTGATATTTAGGTTTTACCTATATTGCAGAAGAATTTTAATGCATTGAAGATGCAGTGCACTTAGCGACACAGGAACGATTCACCGCAGCTTGCCTCGGATAGTAAATCAAGCATAGTTTTTGGCTATCTCCTCCGATGCGGGTGAGAGAGTTAAAAATAAATCTTTGTTTTCTCGTCAAGTTTTTGAAACACTTCAATGTTATTTATTTCAACTCGGTCAACCTCTCCAGCTCGGCGGCGATTAAAATGTTACACTGACGTTAATGTTGGCACTGCTAAAGTAATCCAGTCGTCGAAGGTAAATTCCCCTTGCAAATTTACAGAAGCATCTTCCATTTGTTTTTCTAGAAAAAATTTTAACTTTCTAATGTCACCAAGGGTAGAATGAGAAACTTTTTTTCTCCCTTTGACCTTGCGTTGCGTTTCCAGTGCCAGTTTACTGACTGAAACTCCAAAATGCTCTTCTAGGATTTTGAGGAAGTCCTCCGTGTTCTTCCGCCTGACTGGGTCGTGAGCTTTAGTCTAGAGACTTTGAAGGATGAGTCCAATGTACTTTATTAAGGTTTCGAGTGCCACTGCAACATGAGGTGCTTTAAAAGTGCTGGGAAAGCTAAATCTTTCCTAGCGTTTCGTATAAGTCCAAGGTAGGCTCCGATAGCGAAATTGCGTGCCGACTATATCCCGGCTATAACTGGGTAGGACCCAGATAAATATTTCCCGGTGTCCCGTATAAGTCCCGGATACAACCCGGTTACAAGACGCGGAAATTTCCCGGTTAGAGTCCCGGTTCTATCCGGGTTCTATCCGGCATTTTAAGGAGGCCTAATTTTGTTGACGCCGCCTCATCGAATGTGCCTTTGTGTGTGTGTTATTGATGACCCTTAGAAAAAAGCTAAGGGTCATCAAGCATTTGTCCTTACTGTTATTTTTATCGGAACTTTTCGTAGAATGACGTCGTCATGAATTATTTGAATTGGACCCTTTGCAATAGAAACAAGTAGAAAAACCATTGCCATTCTTCTGGTGCTTTTCTTGCGGTCGCCTCATCACAGTCCTTTGTTCTGTGTTGTGAAATGAGCTTTTGCTATATACATGAGCGCGATATTTTCCGATATCACCAAATAGTCTTCTCCGAGTGATACTTCCTGTTGGAAAGGACAAAAATTCCTTCACTCCTGGTTCGTTTGAATGTGAGAATTCTAAATTACGATGAAGTTTTCAGACAACATCTAAGCTTGTCTCATCAGGTGCCCTAGTGGCCGGCCCGGTAAATTTATTGCAGTAAATAAATTCTGCAACGCATTGCAGTCCAATTGGCGGTTTCAAGAATTTCCTGACTTTGTATAGGTTGAATTGTAATTATCAAATGTTCTCGTGTCTGAGTTGTCTATACGCGACAAAGGCTGTTCGTAGAGGCTGTTATTATATCTATACAGAACTGGAAAATGTCAGGTATTAATATTTCATGGTTGAACAAATATTGAGTTCACAATTATTTATAAAAATGCATTACCAGCATTACGGATCTCTTCCATTTCAGGATGTTTGTATGACTGCAAGGAGCGATTTATCTGGAGAGAAGCGGTGAAGTTGATAGATTTAAACTTTGATCTTCGAATGGCGACAAGTCTCTTACCACATCAGAACCAACTGCATACGTATCTGAATCGAAATTATTTCTAAGTGGACAGTTGTCTGGAGCGATCTTAATAAGGTCATATACCCGTTCAGAGTGACAATAATTGTTCACAAACTACAAAATTTATGGTGATTAATAAGCTCAATTCATATATATTTTAATGTTATACAATAGTATCAAAGTTTACAGGTGAAACATTCCTAGATAAAGGACCCCACACAAAATACAAAGAAAAAAACGTTCAGTCGTTTGAGATTAAACTGCCTGGAATGTATTCTTTAAGGTGTTCCGAATAAAAGTTCTTATGTTAACTAGGTCCCAAAAGTCCTCAAGTTTCGAGTTACAGGCAGATATCAAGTCAGTATAGCGCTCAGAAAGTTGATCATATAATATAAAGATCATCGATTTGTGACCTTCAAGTGCCTGTAATTCGAAACCTAAGGACTTTTGGGACTTAGTGCACATAAGAACTTTTATTCTGGACACCTTAAAGGATACATTCCAGGCAGTTTAACCTCGAACGACTGAACGTTTTTTTTTCTTGGTATTTTGTGCGGGGTCCTTTGTATGTTACTATTTTCAAACATAACTTTTTATTGCCTCTATTTGAACGCATTATTTTTTTTAATTATTGCTGCTAATTTTTCCTCAGTGCCAATAAGCATTGAAGTATGTTCAATGTCAATAGCAATATCTTCGTATTCCGAAGGATGACTGATTTCTGAATTAATAGAAGGCTGAATCTGTGAAATAAAAGCATAAATATCATTATGCTGCGCAATAAAAAAGAATGTCCTTGAATTACACGTTTGCTCAATCTCAATGAAAAAAATATATTATTTATCATTTTAAAATGTTCACTGAAAACTTGTATCGCCTGAATTTCTGGATTATGGTCTCCCGCGTTCTTCGAATTTCCATCTGATGCATATACGATTATTGATGACAATGGGATCGTATATTTCCGAGTGACCAACTCAATTGATTTAATATTCGGCTTTGGGAAATGAAAAAAAGATATGCTAATGAATTTTACGGTCTCTTATATTTACATATTCAACTGAACAAATAATAAGTAGGAGGAAAATGGTACGCATCTTTACCTTTGCCTGTGACTTAGCTTTTTCTTTAATATCAAAATTTTTCAGTATTTATGGCAGCTTTGAAAAAAGAATCTCTTGTTATGTACTGTTTTTTTTTCAAATCTCTTCTTCAGGAAATTAAACAATTGCTTGGAGAGCTCGAATGAATTGTTCTGCGGTAGTGTATGACTTTTATGCATATGAAACGCCCTTTTCATTGATTATAACATCTTGTTTGTAAATGAATTACACGTTTTCCGAATGCCGACCATTTTGTTGGGTTTATTGTAGGCTTAAAATAAAACTGAGTTTTTTCTATAAAAAAACCTTTGGTGGAATAGTCGGCTAAAAATGATTTGTTTATGAAAGTAAACTTGAAGGTCTTTGAGGATAAAGTGTGGCCTTCTTATTATTCATTCATGAAAATAAGCGTTGAATGTTCATTGAGAACATACCATCTGCTTGCTTTTATAAATATTTTACCTGGATACATGAAGGCCAAACATAAATTTGACTTGTCATTGAAGATTTAAAAAAAACTTTTTTTAAATATATTTTTAACCTTAATATTCGAGTATATTCTTGAAGCTCCGTAGTAGAAGCTATTTTGTTATTGTTTTTGAAAGAGATCAACATTACTAAACCCATGACCAATGGAAAAAGCGTGAAATAACCCATTGACATTTTACTTTTTTCGACATTAGAGCAGTGAATAATCGCCGAATTGGATGATATCGAGACAATACGGGGGCGGGGCCCCCCCCCCTCAGCCCCAGTAAATATTTATCCGCATGAGACAACATTTTTTTCCCATAAGCTACTACCGTCAAACGGTGTATCGCTAGGCCAGAATGAGTATTTTAAACTGTTGAAGAGGTCCGTCAACCTAACCCCCTGCTGAGAAAACTATAAATAAACTTACCAAAAACCACCCCTATATCCCGTCATGTACAAAAATGGAAAAAATCATAAAACAGCTAAAGCACAGTTTGAAACTATTTTGCGCCTTTCTGGAATACCTACAATGAATTTCGAAAAAAAAACCTCATATGTGAAAAGTACCCAGCCTTGAAAAAAAAATGGAAGAAATCGTCAAGCAGCTACGCCAAAGTTAGCGAACATTTTAATGCATTTATGGGAAAACAAAAATTAGTTTCCAGAAGACAACCCTTATACGTGAAAACTGTCAACTCTTATTCTAAAGCGTTTTAAAATCAATAAAAAAAACGTCACAGTTTGCAATTTTTATAAGCCTTTCCAGAGCACCCGAAATAAGTTTCGAAAACACATCTCATATTCGTACGCTTAACCCCTACTTGTTTATGAAATTACAGAAGTGGAAAAGAAATAACACGTATTTTAAAAATTATTGTACGGTTTTCCGAAAAATCGCAAATAAATTTAACACAAAAAAACCCTGTATATGAAAACTGCCCCGGCCTATAAACCCCCTATTCATGAAAGCTGCAGGTCCGTTCCGCTAGCACCTCCAAAATGGAATTTGAACATTTCCTTTATGCCATACTTTTGGACTATTTGTGTTCACCGATGCTGATTTTTTTACTCTTTTATTTTTTGAAGAAAATGAATTTTGTATAGAGGTTTTGGTAGCCAAGCACCTCCACTACAGCAAATTTATGAAAGTACAGAAATCAACCTTGCCAGAATTTTGGGATTTTCTTGGGACTTAATTTTCAAAAAACAATCCATATCACCTAAAAACTAGCCCGCAAAAAAGTATGCACTTGGCCTTTATAAGAACATGTCGAAAAAACTACCCCTAACCTGCTGGAAGTGAAAAGATAGAGATCCTATATTTTTGAATAATTTTGAATTTTTAAGGTAGAAAGAGACAGAGAAAGTGTATCCCATTCTATCTCTTTGTCAATATAAATTCACTTCTATCTTTTTCAATCAACTCTTCTCTATCGCATCCTATCCTGTATCTGTCCACGTCGATCTTTTCCTATCTCTCCGTCAATCTAAATTTCATATCAAATATAAGTTTTTCGGCTTTCTGTTCAATATATTTCGTTTTATAAATCGACGTTTCGCCCACTATACGTAGGGCCTCATCAGGTTGATGTAAATTTTCCAAGTCTAAATATTAATTAACACCAATTATAAATAGCTATTTCAATTTAAAATAAAAACTAATTTGATGTAATTTAAAATAATATTACCATAGATGTAAAAAAACGGAGATGTGTCTTTAAATTTCAGTGCTTATGAAGCTTAATTTGTAAAACATACAAAACTTTTTGAAAATATGAATGTTTCGTAGTTAAAGTTCCCATTTTAGAAATTGTAATACATTTGGTAGATTAATAAAAGTATCTTCGTTACTTTCACTCATAGCTAGGCAGTTATTTTAGTAAATCAATAATATGGTGGGCCGACACATGTTAAAATATCATTGCCATGGGTGTAGTGTGTGAATTGACAGGTTTGTAAAGTATTTCAGCCATATACAAGGCCTGACTATAGACGAGGTTGCGCGGAACGCAAATAGCAATGTTAGTTCAGATGGCGTAAACATTGGTCGCGTGACGTCATAGCTTAACATGACGTGATTTAATATAATTTGGCGGTATACTTATCGAATATTGTCATTTAATACATGTGTAGAAATTGATAATTTAAAACTTATATTCTTTCTTTTTTGAAAGAATTAGCAAAAATTAGTGGCTTTAATTGCATTTTTATATCGGCTTTGTGCTTGACCTAGTTACGGAGAACATTGGAAGTCCTATTTTTGCCAATCTCCATGATCGCATAACATTCTTTTATCGGTACGTAGATGATATTCTTACATGTGCCCCTCAGGACAAAATAGAAGATCTACAATTGAAATTTAATAAATAAAATCCTAGATTAAATTTCGCGATAGAAAGAGAGATTGGTACGAGTATCAATTTCCTCGATATCACAGTCAGAAGAAGTAATGGAAGATTAGAATATGATTGGTACAGAAAATAAACTTGTTCTGGAAGATATATTAATTTTAATTCACATGCTCCACCTAAATATAAAATGAGCGTCATTAACAGCCTTGTAGATAGAGCGATCTTGCCTTCTGAAGAAAAACACGTTATAAAAAATCTTAATTTAATTGAAAACACATTAATACACAATGATTTTCCAAAGATCCTCATAAACAAATTAATTAATCTAAAAATGAAGGAACTAAGTGATAAAACAAACACGCAAAATGTAGAATTTAATCAAATTTTTGTATTTCCATATGAAGAACAAACTGAAAATAGACTCAGAAATATGTTAAATAGTGAAGGTCTAACGAGGGTCTTCCGCTCTCAAAAAGACGTTTTTGGTTGTTTCCGTAATTTAGAAGATCCGTTAAGTAAATAGCAAAGAACGCATTCTATATATTGTTTAGGATATAAGGGTTGTATAAATTTTTACATCAGGCAATCAGGAAGACCTATTAATGTTAGAAGGAAAGAGCACATTAATGACTGCAAAAAGCATAATAGAAAAACTACCCTTGTAGCACTGCACATCTCCTTGAAGCTACTTATGTTCCTTTTTTTTCATTGAGAGGATGCTGGACTTCGTACAATTATCTCCAAAATGCATTGACCTTGTCTGGTTTTAGTGGGTAGTCGACAGTAACTGGACAGTCTTGGCGGAGTCGAGATGGCTCAAAGAAAACTGTTCATTTTGCTCTGAACCAACTCTCTTTCCGCTGCAGACATCTCCTAGCGTCTTCTAGGCATATAATATAGAAAGTAGTTACCACAATAGAAATATATGAGAAATGATTAATATTGTAAGAAGTGAGGGTACTGTCAATTTTAGATCCAACACTGACGAAATCAGTGTAATATACACGACATTATTAAAACTTTCCAGAAATTTAAGTAAACAGTGAAACTTACTTACTTACTCTTCAGTTCCTAACCTGAATTTTTGGAGCAGACAAAAATGTAACGTAAGAATTTGCAACATTTAGAAAACTTTTTTTAAAAAATTGCATCATCACTCTTTCGAACACTAATCTTGACACGAACTCCTACACGCTTTTCAGTTAAATGAAAAATTAGAAAAAGACTTTTCAAACCGAATAGCTAGCTCACACTTGTCAAAAATTTAACTTGAAAATAGATTTTCAAAAACAACAACTTATAAAAGTAAGAACATTTTTAATTAGCTGTGAATTAGGGATGTGCGATTCTCTCGGAAGAATCGATTTTTTAATCGGTTCTAAATCGAAATATGAAAACCGATTCACTAAAAAATCGGTAACTCAAGAATCGATTTTTCAAAAATCGATTGAAAAATCGTGAAAAATTATTAAATTTGTTGCAGTCTGAGGTGCCGTAGAATGCTACTGCGTATCGAATTAAGTTAAATAAATCTTCCTAATCTGTCCTGAACATTACCTTGCAATATTCCGAGGCAAGCGGAAATTTTTTTGGTTGAACGAACCTTACCTGAACCTTTCAATGCAATATTGCGAACCTTGCATACTCAGTTTCAGGAAATCTTCACCGAATTTTGATTGCTGTCTGGGCTGTCAGTGTGGCGGCATTGATAATATGTCAACAGCTGACACCGCTTTGTAAAGGGCTATCTGAAGCTCACTTTTCAGCGGGCATTATAGGCTCATAACATAGTGTTTTCGAATAAAAGAATTTCAAAAAGTAAGAAATCCGTCATTCGATTCATAGGTTAAAGAATCAATTTTTTTGGCCTTAAAAATCGATTTTTTCAAGAATCGAATCGGAAGCCCTATCCCTACTGTGAATTCGATCTCATGTTCTGCTACCTATAATTTTTTTCTCATAGCGGGGAAAAAAAATAAAAAATACAAATAGGTAAATCAAAACGTGTCGAATGACCTTGTAACTCTATAAGGTATACGAGCAAGGCCTCTGTAGGAATACGACCGTATAGAGACAGACCCGCGAACTGGCCTCAGGATCGAGGGGCAAAATAACGTGCAGTCGCGACATCTCCCAGCCACGCAAAGTGATACTTGTGGGGATGCCCGACTTCGCGAGAATCAAGGAGGTCAGATGCTGGGTCCTTAGTCGGCATTACGGAACTTTTAGGCCAGCGAGCAGGATATAGGGTGATCAGAGGCAGGCCAAGGAGTCTACTCCGGCAACTGGGTCTCTATCAACCTTTTCCTTACCATACATGCGAACAGGCTAGAGAGTCTACTCTCGAAACCGAGTACGGTAAGAGCAAAAGGCCCGTCGTTAGCTTTCGAGATAGAGAGCTAGGGATCACCTTCTGTGTCACCCTCGAGAGATTTCTTTGTGTGATAGGACTTGAAAAATTTTTGTAAGTCCGGGAGTTTGTTCTCACTTAGAATTATTGAAGTTAATTTTGAAATAAAAGTTGCCAACAGACTAGAGAATCAAATATATTAAAAGCGAATGAGCTTTCATTGGCGCCCGACCATGGGACTCGAGGTGTTGAAAGTGGAATAGAGATTCTAAGAATATGAGTGCACAAGAGGCACTAGATAGATTATTCGATGAAAAAGAATTTAAGCATACATATATTCAACCTCCGACGAGTAGAAAAAATGTGCCATCAGGAACGTTAAACTTAGAATAACAGCATGGAAGAAGTAGAAAAAGAGACACAAGAAAATGTCAACCAATCAACGAACGAAAATGAACCAGGCGGTACTGCAATAACGTTTCAGGCAATTGCAGATCTCTTCAAAAATATAAAAGATAGTATCAACGGTAGGAGGATAGAGGCTGGGCGGTGGCAAATGGTATGGCAACTGGGGACGAA
>CAKNYM010052199.1:238710-250151 GCA_932195095.1 Andricus curvator | reverse complement strand
AGGAAGGCAATGCGATAAGAGCGAGCGGCGTTAGATATAAGGTGTGGTGGGATGTTAGTTTTAAGGGTTAGTTGTAAGAAAATTCTGTAAAAAATGGAAGTGTAAGCAAGTCAATTTTTTAAGGCCAGCAGGCTAAAAAATAAACGTTTATCTCTAGTATCAACGGTAAGATTCTTAATGAAAATGAGAACTGTGAACAGAATGAAGCCGAGAGAGAAGCATCACATCAAGAGAGAATCAGCCAAGTGGATGCAGAAGTAGACAGAATCTCACGGAGAACGCAAAGCATGATTCAAGAATTGGAACCAAGGAGAGCGGAGCTCAACCTCCCACACAACTAACAACAAATCTTAAGCAGTTCGAGGAACATGGAGAGGGAGGAGCCACCACGGAGATCCCACATTCAATACTTCCTGCCAGAATTGAAAGGAGAGAAAAATCCGATCAATTACATCAACCAAATGAGGCAGTAGTGGGAGTTAAACAAGCAAAATTCATTTTTGACCTTTATTTTTGAAGGACAATTATATATATGTTGAATAGTTACGAACGATTTGAAAATCTGTAAAATTCCTTAATTCTTGTGAATGAATTTTTTTTCAACTCATATAAAATCCGGTGAGAGTTCATAAAATCTGATATGGAAATCCCTTAAAATCTTAAAAAATCGTTTGGAATCTTTGAAAATATCCTCAAATTTGATAGATTCCTTATGTTTAAAAATTCAAGAAAATTTTTTAAACCCCCATGAACATGTTTTTTAATCCTTAGAAATCCAAATTACTGAAATCGGTAAATCCTCAGAATGCCAGAAAAGTGACAAATCAACAAATTATTGACAAAAACGAACCGCATTGCTTTTTTGCCGATTTTTCTTCTCGTTGCTCAGCCACGTTTTCATTTGCAGATGTGAACTTCTTTGAAGAACTGGATTATTTTTAATATCATTTTTGTTGCATCTGAATTAGGTAACGTGCCTATCAAAATATGACATCCGTATAATTCCCGGGCATCTGTTTCCTCTTGCACCCATCTAGTCCGCAGTATGCTGTTATCATTGGGTGATGCTGAGAACAAAGGATAATCGAATATAATGTGATATTTAAGGTTTTCATGAATCTCTTAACTGAACTAAAAGTGCAATACTCACAAGAGCGCTTCCTTTTATGTGATTTGCTGCTACTTCCTGAAGATATGCGTACACATATTCATATCGTTAAGTTAAAGTTCCTCCGGGACCTCAATGTTCTCCGTGTCTTGTTCTTCAGTTGCGAAACTATGTTGGGGAGGATTTTGCTCAGTTCTGAGTATAGTCTTGCCTTGCAGCATGAAATTTGCAAGGTGTGACACTTTTTTCTCACTGAGGTTCAACAGTATGCCCAGCTGAGCTACATGCTTCCTTAATGATGTTCCTCGAAAGCTCAAGGGCCTCTTCGTACCACATTCTTTCGAGAATCTAAGCAGCAAGTTGCAGGCTCTCAAGTGTTTGTGTACTTCGGGTCGCGAACTTGGTAACCCAAAGACGAACTTGTTCAAACCTTCAATATTCTGATTTGGCCTATGTTGCAGAAGCATTTTAATGTATTGAAGATGCAATGGACTTAACAATACAGGAATGATTGTCCCCAGCTGGTCTCGGGTGACAAGTCAAGTATAGTTTTTGGCTATCTCCTTAGAGGCTGCTGAGAGAGTACAAATTAATCTTTGTTTGTTTTCTCGTTAAGTTTTTGACGCACTTCAAAGTTATTTATTTTTAAGGAAAATTCCCCTTGCAAATTTACCGGGGTATCTTTCATTTGTTTTTTTAGGAAAAAGCACAACTTTTTAATGTCACCGAGGGTAGGAAGAGAAACTTTTTTCCTCCTTTTGACCTGCTGTTGCGTTTCCAGTACCAGTTTACTGATTGACACTCCAAAATGCTCTTCTAGGACTTTGAGGGAGTCCTTCGTGTCCTTCTACATTCCCGCCCCTACGATACATTCTGTCAAAAAAGTACCGGGAATTGATCATTCAAAAAGCCCGCTTAAAGAGATTGTCAAAAACCTTTTTACGCTAAGTTGCTACCATGGTCCTCTATACTCACGTGGAGTTCGAGAGCGATCTGTCGTTTAGTTTGTTTACCGTGCTCGATTTTGTCAGTCTATCTCAAGTGTGTTTCGCGATTTTTCCAATGGATAATAATATCAAACAAAGAATTTGTCTCAAATTTTGCATTGCAAATGGAATTTCGTGTGCGGAATCGCTGAAAATGTCAAAGAAGGCTTACGGTGAATCGACTTTATCAAAAACTCGTACATATGAGTCGTACAGTGCATTTAAAAGCGGTCGAGATGTGGTGGAAGATTTGCCTCGCTCTGGTCGGCCATCAACATCTTCAACTGAAGTTAAGTCGCTAAAGTGAAAGAAATGGTGACTGAAAATCGTCATTTTAGTTTGAGAGAGATAGCCGCTGAACTTTCTGTGTCTCACGAATCGTTATGCAGCGTTTGGGAGAGCAAATTTGTCGAAAAAGGCCTAATCTGTGGAAAGAAAACTCATGGATTTTGCACCATGATAACACACCAGCTCACAAGGCTATCATTGTGAACGAATTTCTGGCCAAAAACTCAACGAAAATCATCGAACAACCACCGTATTCACCTGATATGTCTCCGGCCGACTTTTTTATCTTTCCAAAACTCAAATTACCACTTCGAGGCACCCGTTTTCAGTCGATAGAAGACATAAAAGAGAATTCGCGGCGAGAACTGAAGTCGATTCGGGAAAATGCGTTTAAAAAATGTTTTGATGATTGGATTGTTCGTTGGCGTGAGTGCATTATTTCGGAAGGGGCATACTTTGAAGGCGATCAAATAAATTTGGATGAATAATAAACAGTTTGTGTTTTATTGACCAATTCCCGGTACTTTTTTAACAGAATATACGTTGAAAAGGGGTGTGGGTTTGACCAACATTATTTCTCTACCCTGTCACAGGTTTTCCTTCCCGCCCCCTATTTGACGTTGAAAAGGGGTAGGGGGTTGACCAACATTATTTCTGTGACTAATCACAGGGGTGCCTTTCCTCTCCCCACGTATATATATATATATATATATATATATATATACCATTAAACCATTTCACTTTCAGGGTAGGCGTGACACTACCCGATTCGGGTAGTGTTTCTAGGTTTTTCTTGTAGTTATAAATAACTACAAGTGTGGGCTCACCACACTCACGATGTGCCAACAGCACTCATGTCAGTATTCTTGAATGGTCACCCATCCAAGTACTAACCGCGTCCAATGCTGCTTAACTTCAGTGATCTGACGAGAACTGGGTTTTTCAGCGTGGTATGGCCGTGATGTTGGAAAAAGGTAGAGGTTCGACCAACATTATTTATGTGACTAACTGACGAGTCACAGAGGTGCTTTCCCGCCCCTTACGAAACGTTGGAAAAGGGAAGGTATGTGACCTACATTATTTATATGACCAGTCACAGGGGTGGCTTCCGCCTTCCACGTGTCATTGGAAAAGGGTAGGGGTTTGACCAACATTATTCCTGTGACGTTAGAAAAGGGTAGGGATTTGACCTACGCAAAGGGTCAAGACTTTTTTCTCTATAACCAATATTTATCGAAATATATTGTCAGTTAGTTGGCATGTCATAAAATTCTTAGAAAAGTTTGTTTATATGAAGAAGTAATTACTTCATTTCTAATACGTAACTTTAGTTATGAAAATCATTATTTTGATTGTGAGGCAAAGTTAATGACTTCTTACACGTGATCAATTTCTTCGAATCGTTGCAGCGATTCGAAGAAATTGAATTAGCCGCCCGCTGTTAGAAATTTAAACCTGATAACCCTCATTATTATAGTAGTGCACGAATTGCAGCTCGGATTATTCTCAACGTAGAATGGTTGAAAACTACAAGAAGCCTCGGTGGCTCAGACGATAGCGCGTTAGACTTCCATGCAGGAGGTCTGGGATTCGATCCCTAAACGGGGTACCAATGGAAATTTTTCTATGTACTTCTACCTGGGCTTCGGTGGTTCGGAACTCACCTTAAACTGTAGGTCCCCTCAGAAAAAGCTGGTTACGTACCAAGGTGTAGGCTCCATGTCAAGGGGACTAGCCTTGGGGGTCAGCGATCTCTTTGCGCTTGAGGCTTCTATGGGGGACTCTTGCTCGGCGGTCGCTGGCCAATTTTCGAGTAAGGAACACACACACATACACTTACATAACACACCAGGACAGTGCTTCGAATCTGTGCATCTAACTCATGACCTCAGAGGGATTGCTCCGTCCACCCTAGTCTGGCCGTATCCCCTCTTTGCGGCCTGCTAGGGAGGCTGCCAAATTGCAGAGTGGGTGAGGATCACTTTGCCTGATCAACAAAGAAGGACGTCATTTACTGTGCGATAGGTATGCCTGGCACCAAAGAGGTATAATCTCAGAACGTTGGTAACAACGAAACCCACTGAGATCCAAAAACACTCGGCGAAAGATGGCCGGATTCGGAGTACTGCCTTGAGAATAAACACGGGTATGGCACAATAAGCTTAATAGCTTTAGCGCCAGGGGTGAGGCCCCCCCCCCCCCCCCGCCTACATTAAAAATACAATACAAATATAATGGTTTCAAACTGAAATTAGTTGTATTTAAAATTGATCAATTTGGAACTATTAGATTTATGACGTGAATTTAAGCTATTCTAATTTCTCGTGAGATGATTATAGTTTCACTTAAATACTAGTTACAAACTTTATTTGAATACGTAAATGTTTCTTTAATATTACAAACTGATGCCAATGTACGTTAAGAGATTTTTTCCTATCTACTGTCTGCCGTTTCATGGAAATAGGCAGTAACCACAAAATTAGTGAGCAAAAATATCGATGAAAATGGTTAAATAACAGATATTTAATTTTTAAATAATTTTAAATTGAATAAAAAAAATAATTTAATTAATTCAATCGACATTTGCACAGTTTTTCGACTATTATTTGGTAATATCGAAGCAATGTGCCGATTTATAAAAAATCAATTAACATGAATTGTTCGCTAATACGTAAAAATGCAACTTCTGCAGAAGAACGCATTAAGTGGTAGATTCTGACTTGTTGCGTAGGAGTTGATCTCGAATGCACGCGCTAGTTTTCCAGATTGTGTACTTAATTCTAATTTTTTACAAATGCTACCTTTTTCCCGTAGAAATAATTTCCGAGACTTATAGTTGCTCAGACAACAGACAATATTAAAATTTTTTATACACGATTTCCATAGATCCATATATCTTTCTTCAACAATTTCAGTGATATAAAAGAATAATTTTTTTGATTTTGTGCACTAACTGCCTTTTGCCTTAGAACGGCAGGGTTGTATGGTCTCACCTGTAGCAAAGTTACTATGGATACATACATTATCATACGCTTATATTAAATTTCCTTCTAATTTTTTCTTATACATGTATGAAAAAAACTTTTTTATCTGCTTCCAAAAAAGACTGGTACATTAAGGAAAAATGAAAAAGCCTTGAGAACAGTAAAACATTGACTTTTTATTGTAATTACCAGTGATTTCTAGGCTTTTGATCCGACTTCGGATCACAAACATTATTTCTTACTTTTAAATCTTCATAAATTGAGCTATGGTGTGGACGATTTTGGTTTACATGTCCTTTACATATACTATTTTAAAATTCTTCATGATTGGTTGGTTGTTGCCTATGGGAGTGTCCTTGCTTTCATCTCGGCTCAACGCGTTAATCTCGCCGCTGTACATGTTTATTTTTGCCCTTTTGAGAACGTAAGTTGTTATATATATTCCACGAAGAACTGTATTATTACGCTCGAATATTGCCAGGACGTCACCATTCGATGTTGTTAAAACATATCGTTCTTCGGTCGGAATAGGTGCAGGGGCGCAATGTGCTACTCTCAATTGAAGTGATTTATTAGGAGGAAAAGTGTATCGGTGAATTTCGAATGCCCGGTTTGGATTTTTATTGGGAATGAGCCGAATAAATCTAATTTCTGTAGGGCGCAATCCAACTGCAAGCGGAAAACGATGTCTGCGAGGAGGAGACCTGGACCTGACACAAACGCGAGTCTCCACAGAAGCAGGAGATCTGACAGCAGGAGAAGACTTGACAGGAGAACGACGTTGGCCAGGTGGAACAGACCTGACAAGAGAATAAAAAGGTGTGCAGCGAGGAAGACCAGGAAGAGGCTCGCCATTAGGTAAGCATTCGAACTGTGAACTTAACTCTGCAAAAAGAAACATAGTATTAATTTTTTCAGAGCATAGGGAGCTAAATAGATGTTGAAAAGTAAATATTATAAATTTTTGTATTCAACCATAACATATAGATATTACGGCATAATATCTAATATTTTCTATTGAATATACAAGATAATGTGGGGAAATATTTGTTTATATTGAAAGTACACTGGAACTTGGAATTAAGAACGGTTTTGAGCATATCTTGCAGTGGCCATCATCGTCAATCCAGACGGGCACATATCATCTCACATGCGGCAAGTCTCTCTGCGGCATGTCACAACTGCGGCATCTCTATCTAGCGGCTTCTCTCCCGCGCAGCATTTTTCACAGCAAAATTGACATTTTTTCGGCATCTCTCACCGCACCCCTGTGACTGGCCAAAGAAATAATGTTGGTCAAACCCCTACCCCTTTTCCAACGTCTCGTGGGGGCGGGAAGGCACCCCTGTGACTAGCCACAGAAATAATATTGGTCCCCTTTCCACTGGTGAGAGATGCCGCTAGGTAGAGATGCCGCAGATGTGACTTGCCGCAGAGAGACTTGCCGCATGTGAGATGATATGGACCCAATCCAGATAATTCAAAACTAAACAGTCAGGGCTGCATGAACCATTTCTATTCGATTTGTACGCATGCTAACAGCTGGAGCAACTAACGTAATGAGAGAACTGCCCTCATGCTGTTTGTAACGCTAGACTGAGCACCTCCTGTCCTTCGACAGGAGGACAGGACATAAATTCTTGAAACGTTGTAAACCCGGACTTCTTAATTCCAAGTTCCAGTGTATAATATCTGTGATATTAACCGTCAATATCTATCTATCTGAAATTGTATTGGAGCAATATCGTTGGCGAATAGCGTGGCGAAAATATGATTTTGTCCCCGAAAGCAGCAAAGTAGACGAGTGTTTGTAAACATGAGAGACCGTAAAAAGACTAAGATGCCTTGGCACACATATGTAACAAAAATATCGTTTCCGTGTTTTCTCGTGAAATCACGTCTCTAGCTTGATGTTAGTTTAAAGGCACCATTTAAAGTACCACCATCAAACTGTACTTTACCGCCCAAGGCTGATAAAGTACGCTACCACCGACAAAGACCTACACTGATGCTCCTAACTATGCCCAGAAAGCGAGTAAATATGAGACGAGAAAACGTAAATTTCAATAATATAACAAACAAAAAAATAATATAAAAATTTGTTTGGTAACTTTTTAAATAACTTTTTTTATTTTTTTATTACTTGAATGTTTATAGTCGCATCGACTGCCAGGGTCATTAGCGACTGTACTATAGGGTTAATTATAAACTGTAGGGTAACTGTGGGGCACTATACAGAAGCGAAGCTTTCTGAAAAAACATCCAGCGTCGCTTCCTGCTTCGGGAATCGAACCCGCGCCATCATGGCTGCCAAGGCTACAGTGTTGGAACATGAGACAAGCACGATACCATCTGAACCACGATGACTCCCTGTTTGTTTAAATAACTTGTTAATGTTTAAAAATAGCTTTTGACTGGAATACACTGAGAGAATCTATTTTTTTCTTGCAAATTTTTTAACAAATTGACAGAATTATGATATTTCTCGTATTTTTACCACTTATCCAACTTGGCCAACGGCCATAACACGCTGAAAAACCCAGTTCTCGTCAGATCACTGAAGTTAAGCAGCGTTGGACGCGGTTAGTACTTGGATGGGTGACCATTCAAGAATACTGACATGAGTGCTGTTGGCACATCGTGGGTCTGGTGAGCCCACACTTGTAGTTATTTATAACTACAAGAAAAACCTAGAAACACTACCCGAATCGGGTAGTGTCACGCCTACCCTGAAAGGGAAATGGTTTAATGGTATATATATATATCCATAATTGCTTAAACAATTTACATTTGTTTAAATATTTTAAAAAATATATGAAAAATGAACACCTTCTCTGATGAACTTGATCTGATTAATTCAAATCAAAAATAAACACAAACGATCAACTAATTAATTCACGTTATTCAACAAAAGTAAAAATTTTGTCTTTTTGAGCAAAAAAGTTTTTAAACAAATGGAAATTGTTTAAGCAACTATAAGTAATGAAAACTGTCAACATAAAATGATCTTATAAAATTTGTTGGACAATAGGCAAAAAAGTACACTCGTCTGCTTCATTCTAGTCAAAAGTTATATTTCACCAATGAAAATTTATTTGAATAATTAAAAATAAAGTAAATTTATAGCGTTTATTTTCGATTTACATTAATTAGTTCAGGTCACTCAGACAATGTGTTTCATGGTACTTTGTCAAAAAAATGTTGAAAAAAATTGAAATTGGTTAAACAATGATAGGTAATTGGTTAAAAAAACAAGACATATGAGAATTCTATTTAATTTATTGAAAGATTTTTTTTATTAAGAATTTAAAAAATATTTAAAAATTTTAAAAAAATCAATAAGTTATTTTGATAATTAACAACAAATTTAATCGAACTTTCTGAATTTTCACATTGCCTAATTAGTTTATCTCATT
This sequence comes from Andricus curvator, assembly GCA_932195095.1. Taxonomy (NCBI): domain Eukaryota; kingdom Metazoa; phylum Arthropoda; class Insecta; order Hymenoptera; family Cynipidae; genus Andricus; species Andricus curvator. The sequence continues at coordinate 241,369 of CAKNYM010052199.1, read as the reverse complement.
GTAAGCGTGCCGATAATTTGCGATAAAATGTGAAAAATAATTTTTTTAAGAGAAATCGTTTAAACAATTAAAAATTAGGAAAAAGTACATGCGCCTTTTTAATTGAAGCACTGAAAATGGTATGTGATGAAAAGAACAACCAAGAGTCATATTTACAACCAATGTACCGAAAAATACTTAATCCCTCTTCAGAGGATCAAAACAAAAAATCAATCCATATTTCACATTCGGGGAAATGATTTTAAAAAGCTCATGTAATTTGCACTTGTTTCATTGAAATGTAAGCTTTCCAGTCTAACATTCGTAAAAATGGATGTTTTCTCTTTTAGTTACGTCATGATATCTAAACTAAAGCCGGGATTTCGCGTCCAAGTGATGACCCTATACATTAGGGTGGTTCAAATTTTTTTTTTTTAATTTCCATGCATATAGCCCCCAAATTTATTCGAATCCACAAAAAATAAATGTCCTTTTCTTTAAAAAAAAAAATTATATTTAGATGTTCCGTAACACCCATGCAGTTTAGCACGTATTTCCCATAAGAAAAAAGACGTTTTTATTTTTAAAAATCAGCTTTGCACTTGGAATGCGCGCTCGATTGTTCACCGAATTATGGATTTTCCCATAGTATTCTCAATAAATAAAACCAAAATGAAAAGTGCTATCAAAAAATGGTTAAATCAAATTTTTGTAGGACAATTTAAAAGCTGCAATTCATAATGGAAACTTTTTTCCGTATCTCACGTCGCTTGGCTCAAAATTGGAATTTTCTATTTTTTTCATAGTATTTTCGATAAGTAAAACCGAAATGGTAATTCCTGTCAAAAAATAGTTTCAAAAATTTGTTCGGGGCTTTTCAAAAGCTGTAATTACTACCTGAGTTACAAAATATGGGTCTTTTATAAAGCTATAATTTTTCTCTAAGACTTTTTTACTTATCTGTCGTCGTTCGGTTCAAAATTAGAATTTTCGACTTATTCATTTTCGATGCGTGAAATAAAAACAAAAAAGCGGGTCCTATCAAAAAATTGTAGATATTTTAAAGTGCTTTTATTCTTCTCTTAAACTGTTTTCACTCATCTGTCGTCGTTTGGCGTGAAAACGGAATATTGGTTTTTTGGATAGCATTTTCGATAAATGAAACATTAAAACCATAACCGTTGGTCAAGGCATGCTTGTTAACGAACTCGCCCTTTCTTATAGGACCTCAAAAAGTGTGCCAAAGGTCAATTTGATCTGTTCATTCTTTTGTGAATTATCGTATTTGCGAACGGACCGACGGACAGAGAGACAGACGCCATCGCCAAAACTTGATTTTCGGCTTCAGGGTGTCTCAAAACGTGGAGATCCATTGCAAAACGGTGGTGTAAAATTTCGGACAATTTCAATACTTTCTCAATCATAAATGATGAGAATCTACAAATATTATTAAAAATAATAATATATTGTTGCAGCAAGCATCATTATAAAAAAATGTTCTTTTCGTAGGACGTTCTCACACCATTTCGGTAAATGGCTATCTAACGCTCACTTTTCTAGTGGCTCTACAGTCTCATAACATGGTGTTTCGAATAAAATATCTTACATCACTCGTAGGGTTACACACGTCTTCTCTGTCTTGAATGTGTATGTATACTAGGGTCGGGTGGTCTAAAAATGCATTGAATCTTGCTGCCATTTTATGACATAATAATATGAAAGTTATTTTCAGACCGATAAAGTGTCTCTTCCAAGAGGGGGGGGGGGCAGTAATTTCATACGAACTTTACAAATTTTAAAAAATTTAGGTTTTCTTTAAATTTCCCTAGTTTTTTTAAAATTTGACATCATTAAAAAACTCTGATTAGAAGTATTTAATTTCTACATAACTCCATAATTTTTCTGCAACTAAAGGATCATCCAAAAAATTCATTTTTTGAAAACTGCATGGCTCCCAAGTGTGCACGTGTACACACGGTATACGTCGAAATTTCATGGTATAAATTCCGCATCAATAGGGACACTTTTCAAATTCTAATTTTAATTTCACACACATTCTGGATTCCGCCGGAATAAATTTACATTGAATTATAGATAGATCGAAAATAGATATATCTATAATTCAGATTTAATTATAGATGAATGTTTATATTTACCAATAGAATTGAGGACATTCACCAAGGATATGACGAGAGTATAGAAAATCTTCATTTTTTTATAATTGCAAGAAGAAATTATTAATTTATTATTAAAGAATTCGACCAACTTGGCAGCTAATGAATATTTTAGCACTTTCTTACATACAGTCGTTATCTGATATATGTTAAGTGTCAAGCTTGTCCTTCTGAGATATTTACCATTCACATTTCATCAGAGCCACTTCCAGGGACAACATTTATTTCACAAATTCGTTAAAACTGATATCAGTATTTATATAATCATTCACTTTTCCTTAATAAGCTGTGTAAGAGTACGGGGCAAAAAATCTTGAAGCGAACAAACAAATTTAGAATATATTAAATTTAAATGTTATAATGTCAAGGTTTTTTTTAAAGAATCCAGGGATTAATTTGAATGATTTTCACTGCATTTTATAATAATGTTGAAACGCTCTTTCAAAGAATTTACTTACAGTAAATCAAGAACTACACAATATTTCAGAGATTTTTACATTATCGAG
>CAKNYM010052199.1:188446-225046 GCA_932195095.1 Andricus curvator | reverse complement strand
CCTATTTATTATCTTCCAGACGTCCCCTTCTGTCTTAACATTTCCTAGCTCCTCCTCCAGCTCTTTCTCCTTTTCCTGTATTATTGTAATACGATTCGTACATAAAATACACTGAAGGCTGGATTTAATTGCGGCTTCGGACATTTCTCTCGGTAGCCTTGAAGCTAAATCGAGCCCGTCCGAACGTAAACAGTCAGGGCCGTGTGAACCATTTCCTAATATTACGCAATCTCCGCACGTGAGTACCCACGTACCACGCCTTTCCTCTACGCTACTTGTGTTTTCACGCTTCGGTGAACACCCTCTCTCGCCACCGAGGGGCACCACTCTCATCTCGAAAACGACGCTTCAGCAATTCTCGGAACTATCAAATCCGGCCTGGTTAAATCCAGCCTCCCGTATATTACATATCCGAATTTTTACTTTTGGACTTCAGATTTTACACAACTCGTTTTTATTATTCATAGTTCTGTTTTTTATTAAATCCTAAAATAACTGAAAACTTTATCAAAATGCAGTACTGTTCTTCATTTACCGAAATAATTGGGTAAATTTTCAATGAAAGAGTGGGGTATGGTGCCCCGCTTTGACTGAAGTGTTTGGAATATAATTAAATGCCGATGGGTGTTGCATCAAGGCTAGCGTGCCCCATGTACTGGGGCACAGCAAGCATCATTGACCGTCATATTACTGTCGTTTATTTAAACAGTATAATAATTGTAGAATACAAATTATACAATATAATAATTCTGGAGTGTGCAATGCCACAAAGAATAATTACTTGAGACATTTGGAATACAAATTAAATGTTATCTTAATAATCAAAGTGAGGTATGTGGTAAAATTAGTTATAACCTCCTACTTCCTGATGAAATACGACTGTGTAGCGGTGGTATTCTGAATTTAGTCAAGGCCGTGGTTCGCTCACCGACGAAGTTCGAGAAGGTCCTCCAAAATCAGTCGTTGTCCCAAAAAACATTGATGCTGTGAGTGAACTGATACTGAAATATCGTCATGTCACTTATCGTGAGATTCAGGCATCCTTAGGTATTGATAGGACCAGCATAGAGTCAATATTGCATGAACATTGGGCTGTCAACAAAATTTGTTGCCGTTGGATCCCATATAATTTGACAATCACTTAAAAAAGGCACGCGTGGAGCGGTCATTTCAAGTCCCTGTACACGTCACAAATTGCGCCCGCACCTCAAAACGTTCTGAGTAAAAAATAACTAAAAAATGTCAAACTTAACGATAGAGACAGCGGTTTTCATATGCCAGCAGCAGAATCGCCCATTCCCGAAATATAAAAGGCAACCGTAGAGCGCCCCGATTTAGAACGCTTATAGAAACAAATCATGATAACAGAAGTAGAAGAAAATAATTCACCTATTGAAAACTAAGTTTTTCATGCTTCATGTATTTCAAAATATGCTGTAAGTGCTTAATTTCTGCCAAACACTTTTACATCTGTTTCCGCCAAAACTGTTTTTTCATAGTTACTCTTCTGATACGTATTTCAAAATAGAAATTGCATCACATCACTATTTTTGCGAACAAAGAAAGTTATTCTATGTAAAAAGTTAATATAAAAATCAACAAACACGGACATTATTTGTAATTGTCGCCATGCCCCGCAGATCACCATACCCTATTCTCTGTTACCTGAGAGGTAAGGGATACTCATTTTCGAGAAAAAATATCTTTCAGATGAAGAAACTAACAAATTCCGTGTTTGCAGGGTATTTAAGGTCATGTGACGAGTGGGTCACGTGACCGGATTCCTACCTTACCGACACTTTTTTTTATTTGTAAACTTATTTTCACACGAATAGCCACATCCAGTTGAAAATTTGGGATAATAAATAAGAAGCACTAGGAAAGGTGGGTCTGGTCCTAAACTTTTATAATTATGAAAAAAGTTTTTTTTGTAAATATTTTTTTTTGTGCTTTTTTCATGATTAATAAAATTTAGGACCAGACCCACCTTTCTTAGTACCTCTTATTTATTATTCCAAATTTTCAAGTCGATGTGGCTATTCGTGTGAAAAGAAGTTTACAAATAAAAAAAGTGTCGGCAAGGTAGGAATCCGGTCACGTGACCCACTCGTCACATGGCCTTAAATCAGTTCTTAATATAATCTGCCTGTAGATTCCGCGTACTTTTTGTCCTAAAATAACGATTTTGAATTTTGATTGCGATTTTAAAGTAAAGTAAAACAGCTTAAGTATATATATTTTTTTATTCAGATTGAAGTAATCACTTATCAAAATGAAGTAATCGTTACACGATCGCCTTCTTCAACTAAACTTGTAACAATTATAGGTTTTTAATTAATTCAAATAAAAATTCAGATATCTTTTGGAATTACATGGCAAACCATTTGTAGCACACTTTTAACGTTACAAATTACTCACTCTCTTTTACATTTTCACAGAAATATCATCAGGTATATCGCCGAAAACAAGGGACTTTCTGGCAAATTTTGGTACTAGTAACGAACATGGAGATCATCAAGGTAGCTATAGTACAAATAAAAATTCATAACAGAAATGTTAATAAATAGACAGTTTTCATATTCGCATTTAAGAAATTTTTAAAATTTCTTGAAACTGTAAATATTCTACACGCATGGAACCTTATTTCCAATGTTTGAAAGAAAAATGTTCGAAAAAGTATACCTAACGGAATTTCATTTCTTTATTGAGCACCTTTTTATAGGCTGTTGGTCTTTTGAAGCATGAGGTTTCATGATATATTTCTGCAGAATAAAATAAGAATCATAACTATATTTTAGCAAGCACCTACTAATAATTGAGGTACGTTCTGCTGACACCTCCACAACGGAATTTAAACAATTTCTTTTTCAGTATTTAGGGCTTTCCAAATCACTGCAAAATTATTTCACAAAATCAACCCTAACACTCAAAAAACCTACCCCGCGGAAAAAAGTTATAGAATAAGTACGAGCAAACATATACCATACGTCTAAGCTAGCTCCATCTGAGCTGCCTTCAACTAAAACCACAAAAAAAAATTCAAATGGAAAATAGTCAACCTACACTTCTACCCAAGGCACTAATTCATATCCTTATCCCCAGACTAATGTCCAGTAATCCTTCAAAGCAACCTCTATCACATTTAACGAACCCAATCTCAGCTACCTTTAACTAAAACAGCCAAATAAATTTCAAATTAAAAATAGTCAACCCAGACGCCCTCCCAAGACTCTAGTTAATATTCTTATCTATGCAGAAATACGGAACAACTCCAAAAAAATAACCTCTAGTACATTTATATAGCAGCTGAATCGCGGTACCCTGCATGTACTGAGTGTTGTTTTTCATGGTGTTTGAATATGAATGTGGGGACTATGATAGAAACTAGTGTCTTGGGAAAGTGTTTGTTTTCAGCAGACTCTAGTTAATGGTACCATCACCTCAGTAGTGTTCGACAACTCCCAAGAACTACCCCTGGCATATTTAACGAACTCCGTCTTAGCGGCCTTTAACTGAAACTGCCAAAAAAATTTTAATTGAAAAAAATCACACCAAAACCTTTACCAATACTCTAGTTGATATCACCATGGTCGCAGTAGTATTCAACAACCCCTTTTAATAACTCCTAGCACATTAACCGAACCACCTCTGAGCTGCCTTCTACCAAAACCGCAAAAAAATGAAAAAAATAAAAAATAATCACTACAATCGCTTTCCCAAGACTCTATTTAATATCGCCACCGACGCAATAATATTCAGCCAACCTCCAAGAGCTACCCCTATTACATTTAATGAAAGATACTTCAGCTGCGTTTAACTAAAACCGCTAAAACTTTTGTAAAACATTTATAGAATTAATTTATCAAGATTGAACTGCAATTTGAATAAAAAGTAAATTTTTTCTTAGAATAGTAAACGTCCCAGTGGGCGCACAAGCCCTAACGTTCTCCAAAAAACGTCTTTTGACGAGCATCTTAGAGGCGTCTTGAGGACCTTTTAGACACATGAAAGGATCCAAAGAATGTGTTAAAGACGTCAAGTCGCATGTTATAGAGGTACATTCTAAGCACGTCTCTAGGTTGTCCCGGTGCCCACTGGGGTGGTCTCGTGAAAGGAAAAGTGTACAAGTGATAGAATTATTATTAATTGAATTATTTACATATATTGTCTTGAGATAAATTATAATAAATTCAGGAAACAATTTTAAAGAAACTTGAAAAATTATCATCGATTATTAGCAGCGAGTTCACAGCTGCATCCTTTTATCACTTGTGCACTTTTCCTTTTCCGAGACTACGCTTATTATTCTGAGAAAAAATTTATTTTTTATTCAAATTGCAGTTATACTGTTGCATTTACCAATCATTCGGAATTGTCAATAAAAAATTAGAAAAATATCACAAATTTCATTTTTCATTCAAATTTAAAATTCCCGCCAAGACGCAGATGGGACTTTTACCGACAGTGCATTTCCGTAGTACGATTCCGTACGGTCCAGTTATCAGCGCCACCACTAATACTTACTTCTCTTTCAATAACTAATTCTACGAACAAACCTCAGGAGCAGCACTGGGTTTGGTGCCGTTTCGTTGACAATACTTTTGTCATCTGGAGACATGGACTAGATGAACTATACAAGTATTCTGACTTCATCAACCGATTACACCCTGATATCCAGTTCACCATGAAAATTGAACAAAACGGAAAATTGCTCCTCTTGGACGTACTAGTTTACAAAAGATCTGATAACACATTAGGACATGAAGTTTTCAAAAACCCACACATACAAACCGATACCTACTTGCGTCCTCCCACCACCACCCATCTTCAAAGCAATCTGTCATCAACTCCCTTGTATACAGAGCTGTCTCCATAGTAGATAAAGATAACTTACAATAGGAATTACAAAACGCTAAACAAATCCTGAAACAGAACGATTACACAAACAAACAAATTGATGAGGCAATCAGAATATACACCCAAAAAAACAAGTCAACACAACCTGCTAAAGAAAGAAAGAGAAAAGAGACCACCATCCTAACCTACATCCAAGGTATAACAGAACAAATAGGAAGATCTCTCCACAAATACAACATCAGTGATGCTGGAGTATATAAAACCCCTTGGGCTTGTGGCAAAGTCTATATTGGAGAAACCAGGAGAGCAGTGAGCCAAAGTGGAAAGTAATATGAGAGTAAAGTCAGGCTAAAAGATTTCACGCAATCAGCACTAGCTGAACATCATATCGAAACATGACATAGCATTTTATTTTACAAAACAACCTTCATCGCAAAAACATACAAAATTTTTCAAGAAAACATTGAGAAGCAATCGAAATCTTGAAACCCCCTATCAACATCAACAAAGACAATGGATATAATACCAATCCGATTTGGCTTTTCCTCGTCCAGGGTTTTTTAAAAATGACTTGATTAGCCAATGAAGTTCAAACAGTCTCCACGGTGGGGCGCTCTGGACAATCACAGGCATCGTGCAAAGTACGAGGTTTCTAAATTAAGTAACTAGACTGGAAAGTGGAGGGGCGGAGGTGAACATCTGATACGCATGCAGTACAAGTTTGAACTCCCTAGATGTGTTACGTTGTCCGTAGTAACTTTGTTCGTGAAACAGTTTTTTTCTAGTGCGTTCTAAAAATAAGTGATATTAATTCCGAGCAACGGTGCGTAATCAGGTTTTGCTTCAGACTTGGGAACTGTGCAACGCAAACTTTTACCAAATAGTGAATCAACATTTATACCGAGAAGTTCTTGAAATATTTCGAAAAAGGGTCATACGTCTGAGACCAAACATCAAAAACAAATTACTTGTGCATGACGAAACTGCTCCTTATCACACAGTGATTTCGATCAATGATTTTTTGGCCAGTAAAAAAAAATCACCCGAATGGACGTCATTTTGGGACCCTGGAGAACATTAAGACCGCCGTAACCGACCAGCTGACAGCTATTCCAGCTATAAAGCCTATTGTGCCATACCCGTGTTCATTCTCAAGGCCATGTTCATTCTTCGAGTCCGGCCATCCTTCGCCGAGTGTTTTTGGATCTCGGTGGGTTTCGTTGTTATCAACGTTCTGAGATTATACCTAAGTTCCTTGTTCACCTCTTCAGCAGTGATTCAACTGTGATGTCACAGTGTGCGAAGTAGTAGGTTTACATACCGGCAGCCATTATCGCGAACGCGCATTTTGAAAGAGAAATTTTACACAAAGGTTGCGCATTGTAAAATTATGCCTAAAGTTTTTTCAGAAGTACCAGGCCCTCCAAAATCCTATGAATTTGCTTGCTACAAAATTTTGGTGCGTTTGGGTACGAAGTACCAGTATACATTCACTGGGGGCACCACATTTCCACTCAACATAGACAAGCCTGTCGCCCTCAGCGGGCGTGTGCTGGTACTTCGTACCCAAGGAGAGGATAATCTTATCTCTAAAATACTAATTTTAGTAAGAAAAATATATACGGAAAAAATATGTGACCTTCCGCGAAGAAAGGGACCTAATGCGGAAAAAATCGATTATTAGTTTTTTACACCTACCGATAGTTTTTTATTTACTCTTTCATAAGAAAAAATATGATTCCTATATCTAGAAAATTCGAATTGTTATTCAACTGCAAAGTTATGGCCTCTTATCTGCCGTCCTCATGAAGAAACTGTACAACCGTGTTGCGGCGTAGAATTAAACAGGCCTTACGTTGAACTGTAGATGTTATGTTTCTTCACCAGCACGGCAGTTATGGAGTTCTCGTGTTGGACCGCCTCTTCAATCGCTCTTCCTGTAAAATGAAGCTACCGCGCGTTATGTCCCGGAAAGATACATATTTGCATTGTCTTTTTCTTATAATTAATTATCACGAGAACGGCAACGAAAAATGACAAGGACAGACAGACAGACGCCATCGTGAAACCTGTTTTTTCGGATCGAGGGTTCTTGAAACGTGATGATTTCAAGAAATCCGCTATAGTCAGTCCACATAGAAGACAAGAACCTTCTCATTATAGTTGAAAATGTAGAAAGTCGTACTCCGAAGACGATACTAGATTTATATTCTTTTGTTACGCCTCAATGTTATACAGTTAACATAAGAGAAACGTATTCTCTTGCAACCTTTGCTTGATTGTTCGAAATAATTGTTAACTAAAAACAACCAGTTGGAAAAATAAGATTAGGTGTGCCTATATCAACAAGCCCTGAACCTACGAATGCAACTATTCAATACCTAATATTTTGCAATTACTTATTCTGCTCCAAATTATACGAGTGAAAAAGAAATTATCCGCAATCAGTTTGTTACGTATACTTAAAAAAAATTCACTTTTACATCTATCCAACACATATAAGCGTTAGTTCTACAGATCCATTTGGAAATTGCGCACAGTCAATACCATCATAGGATTATGTACTCGCGAAAAAATAATACTCTGCTTTTGTGTTACAGAGTTCAATTCATCGTTCGAGTATTTGCCTAATGGTGATCCTCTTCCTGTTATTCCTCGTTCCGAAACTTATAAATCTGCAGACAGAAATCGTTCGGCTGACAGGTCTCTTCCTCTTGCCAGACGCCATTCTCCTATCAGATCTCCTTCTCCTGCCGAGCCTCCTCAACGAGCCAGGTCCAGGTCTCCCTCTTCGAGGGATCGTTCTGTACTCATATTTGGATGTCAATTTGAAGAAATTCGACTTATTCCTCACACGAATCCGCTCCAAGTATTCGAAATTCGCAGATATACTTTTCCTACCGATAAATCAATTCTATGGAGAGAAGCGCATGGTGCCCCTACGCCCATATCATCCGAAGAGCAACTGGTCTTAACAACATCCACTAATGACGCCGTGGCAATATTGTATCGTAATAATACAATTCTTCGTGGAATATATATTAGGACTTACTGTATTCAACGGGCGAAAATAAATATGAACACCAGTGCGGTTGCCGAATTGAACCAAAATGAAATCGAGGAAACTCCCATAGGCAGCCGTTACCCAATCTCAAAATATTTCAGAGTAAGACGTGTAAACAACGTTATAAACCCAAATCCTTCTCACGTTATTCATTAATCTATTGCTGCAAACGATTAATAATAATTCATTTTTGTTCAATAACCTGGAATATTTTTACTTTCTAATTGAGTTCCTAATTGATCCTAATTGACGGTCAGTTCGAGCAATTACATAATTAGCATCAAGACCCAATGTATTACCGTGCTCAAGTCTTGTTTCGTCAATGGCCCAGTCTTTCTTTTCGGAAACATATATGTAAGCTGCTATTTATGCCCCTACGAACATATGTTATGCAGAAAATTATGATAAGCTTATAATGACGTACCTTATAATAACTTTCCTGTACGTAAGACCACACTACAGTAGATAGAAAAAATTTTCTCAACTTCTAATGGCATTAGTTTGTAGCAGTGAAGAATCATTTTCGGATTCAAATAGGTGCAATATTTTACATCAATATTTTACCTTCAAAAATAAAGGTCAAATATAAATTCGACTTTCTCCATCGAATGATACTTTTTTGAAATTATATTTTCGGCTGGAAAGAAAGCTTGGTTTTTTTTCTTGCATGCAACTTAATATTGCAAATTAATAAGTAGTGATTAATAACAAAAATATGTTTAAGTACTTAGATATAACCAATTATGCTTACGCACGAGTACCGATGTTCTGTACGAATATATTTGGCAACAAAAATTGTTATTTCATTTTATAATCTTAAGGTTCTTAAATGGACTCAACCTTTCTATAGAAAACAAAATAATCAAAGAAAGTATCCTTCATTAACAAAATTCATCATTGATCTTTATTTTTGAAGGTTAATTATAGAATTTGAAGGATTTTAAATCAGATTGAAATCAAATCAAAAATCGTATTTAACGTCCAATAGGATTTTGAATTTGATTTTAATCTAATTTAAAATTCATAACATTCAATTTAACTGACTTGGATTGGACGTAATTTCTAACGCCCCTTTTTTAACATTATGTTTTTTAATCAGATCAAAGTTATATATGGCCCTGAAGCCTTCAGAAAGGTTAAATTATGGTGTGATATCAATCAAAAATTAAGAGACGGTATCCTTCAGAAAAGATTTTTGATTAAATGTCGAAGAAATGTTTTACCTAAAAAAATATTTTTCTCGGATAACACATTTCGAGATTTTGCTTTTCACAGTAATTTTTGCAATAGACAATTTGAACATAATTTAAAGAATTTCAAACTCTCAATGCTGAATTTACTGATCACGGATGTTTCAAATCATGTTAATTCCTTAAAAGTGAAAATTTTCAGAATTAGAAGTGAATTAGAAGTATGTTTACAAGATAAAATCATTGATCTTTTAAAACATCAGATTTTCCTTAATTAAAGATTTTTTAGCAATGATAAAATCATAAGAACAAACTTTCTATTTTGATTGATCAACAAACTATTGTTCAAAAGCAAAATTTGAATTTACACAACATTTTTGAAGAAGAAGATAGGGATCCTTGGTCTGTAAATTTGGCAGCTATTCAAATTCCTGACTCAGTTACAGATATTCTCAGATTAAGTAAAGGTTTTAGTCACCATGTGATAAAAAGTAAGTCGAAGCAAATGAGGGAAATAGCCAAAGATGTTGAATGAAGTATACGCAAAATTTCAATATTAGATCAGCAAGATTTCCGAAACTAGTTTTTACACTCGTAAAAGAGCTTTGTTGATAAGAATTGCTGCACATTAGTAGTATTATTCGTGAAATTTCTGAAGGTTTCATGATAGCGAAAGGTTTTCTTGAAAACAACGCTGATATAATTTGCATGAATGCTGATAAAGGCAATATTACAGTTTTTATGAAGAAATCAGATTATATTATGGATACGGGGGATTTACTTTCCAATCGTGATAAGTTTGATTTATTGAATAAAAATCCGTTAAAACAATTAGGAAGAGACACTTTCAAGATTCTAGACAATTGTAGAAAGAATGGACTTTTAGGAAAATATATAAGATCGACTGATATAAATACCGAAGACACAGTTGTTGCCAGATGTTATGGTTTGAGAAAGATTCATAAAGATGGCTATCCTTTGAGAATAGTTACTCCAACTATTAACACTTCCACGAAATTTTGAGAACAAAACTTCCATTTGATACTTACAGACTCCATGACAACTTCAAAATACAATATTAAAAATAGCTGAGAATTCAAAAAAATTATTATTGAAAAAACTGTTCCTTATGACCATGTAATGATTACATTGGATGTTGTTGCAATGTTTCCGAGTATACCCCTTGAATTAGTTGAACAGGCAATGTTAACTAGATGGGACAATATAAAAACTCGTACTCGATTAAGTCAAACAGATTTTATTAGAGGGCTAGTTTTTATTATGAACTCAACTTATTTTAAATTCAATGGATTTTTTTATATGAAAAAGTTTGGTACTCCCATAGGTTAAGTCATTTCTTCGATTTTAGCAGAAATGGTTATGAAAGATTCGGAGGTCTTTGCTTTCAAGAAGCTAGATTTTGTTTTGGCCTTTTACATTCGGTATGTTGATGACACCTCATTATGTATTCCTCTAGCAAAGTTGCAGGCAGTTATCGATGCTTTTAACAGTTTTCATCCAAAACTTTAATTTACCCGTGAAATAGAGAAAAATAATAAAATAAGTTTTTTGGACATATAACCAATTAATGGTCAGGATGATAATACTATTACAAATTGGTATAGGAAAAGTACATATTCAGGTAGAATTTTAAATTTCTTGTTGGCTCATCCTTTTCAAAACAAAATTGCAGTAATCAAGAGCTAAGTTGACAGAGCTCTAGGTTTGTCCCACGTTTTGTTTCACAAAAAAGAATTTGAATATTGTTAGGAATATCCTTTTTCTTAATCATTACCCACAAAAATTAATTCAGAAACATATCACAATTAAAATTCAACAAATCAAAAACAAACAAAATAAGATTTTATCTGCAGATGATCAGAAGGAAGTGAGAGAATCTAGTTCTTTTAATACGTTTGTTCTCCCGTTTTTTGGCTTTCTGCATCCATCTCGCGAGTGCCTTGGCATATTTTTGGCACGCGGGTATGGCTTTTAGGTTACAAACCAGTGATAGTTTTGCACCTCCGAGAGCACCTATCACAAGGACAATTACTTGTACCGAATGTTTTGGGTACAGTCGTTTTCTTTCTCCTTGGCAGTGTTGTTGTATTCGGACGGAGCCGAGACTTCTCGTTTTGGACAATTGACTCTATCTCCCTTGGAGCGTTCGGCAGGGCAGGGTCTCGACAAGCACCGTAAGAGCGACAACGATGGTAATAAAGCACTCTTAGGGCCGCAATATGTTTATAGATAGACGTCGTTCCTGCGTGGGTCGGACACCCCGATATTATGTGTTCTAGGTATTCAGTGTGTGCATGACACGCTCTGCATCTATCACTGGAAACTTCTTGACATAAAATGCGGTTAATTGAAAATCTCCAAAAAATGAACTGAGATTCTTAAAAATTGTTTGCTATCCCCAAGAATTGATCAATTTTTCTTAAAGATACCAATTTTAAGAGACAAAAATATATACGAAAATAATAGATAGCTTATCTAACTACATGGGTTTGTAAACTACGTCGCTGCTGCTTGATTGGTCGGCACAACCATTTTTTATGTTACTGCATTCTTACGCAATGCTACTTTTAAAGAATGAATAGTAACACGAACAAGAAAAATGATTGATAAAAATATCAAACCTAATCTTAAATTCTTAAAACTGGTTAGACGGAAAAAGTTTGTATGTACTACAAAAACTATAAATCTGTGATAAAATGATATTGTTTTATAGATTACTTTTCTTCGTTTGATCAACAATTTTGGAGAACAAAATGTTGCTAAATAGGGTTGAAAAAATATATTTCTTAATTTTTTGAAATCTACCTGACAGGCTATTAATATTTTTAAAGAAAGATGCCTAATCCAACCTATGATCTATGATGAATTTTAATTACGTAAAAAACGTTCCTAAAAAATGTTTGTCAAAGAGATATTTTATTTTTATTCTGTCTACATTACATTAAGTTATCTGAGCCTCTCAGTGTAAGTGAGATAACATAAATAACTACGTTTACTTTAAACATAAATTGTCTGAGCTTATGAAGCGAAATAATTATACACGTGCGAGAGTTTAACTTCTACTGAAAAAATTATGTGATACTAATTTAAATATGTCATTACATTAATTCATTATTTACACAATTATTTATATACGCGATTTATGTTAGGGATTGGCTAAACGTAAATATCTCAGAACAGTATATATACACGAAATTTTAGAATATTCATTAATTACGCTGTTCTTAAAGTTCTGCGTTAATTAATTTTTGCTGCATTACAAAAAAATGAGGATCCTCTATAGTATGGTCTAAACCTTAAAAATTATTCTTAATTCTATACGTAAGTAAAGAATGAATTATAATATCATTTTTTATATTCGAAAATACTATGTAAGCTCTATGATAAAAATCAATTCTTCTTCTTATTATTATTATCGTTTCTTAGCTACGCAGAGAATATTCATTTACTAAATTTTACTTAACTTATTTCTGCAAAACAAGGACATTCAGGCATTTTATTTAGATTCTCCTTCAGTCATGTAAAATGAAACAGGGTACTGTTTAATGCAAAAATATAAATTATTAATACAAATTCATTGTAATTTAATTCATGATTCAGCAAGAATTAGTATAACTGATGAATAAAGATAACCTGGTAATTCATTATGGGGCCAAACCGAAAAAACCCGGACGAAAGTACGAAAAGTCAAGAAATCGCCTTTAAATTAATGTCTCGGAGGTTTTCGGGGTCGCTGATCACGAATCTGACATCAGATTTGCAAAATTCAAGATCGCGTATCCAATATGGTGGACACGATTTTTATAATGTACGTAGATTCTGCTCAAGATTGGTATATGGGGGTTTGCGGTGGCGGACAAGATTTGAAAAAAAATCATCTTCAAACTTCGTTTGTGTGTGTTTTAATTAACGCAACACTTATTATTAATTTGTTTCTTATTTTTCATCTGAAACCAAACAAAAAGTTGAATAATAGTTTATTGAAATAGATTTATAGTGCTTTTTTCAATTAACCAGGTTTTTAATTCATACATTAAATAAAAATAATTCGATGATTCTACAATCAAAATGAATATATTTACATATTGTAGGGTTTGTAATTCAGTACTAAAAATCTTCTTCATAATCAGACTCACAATTTGATACATTTGATTCACTAGTACTACTGTCGTCCATTTGCAGTTGCTTAGCAATATTTTCATATGTAGGTGCATATGGGAATTTAAGTAGCTATAAGACGTCCTCTGACAAAGATTTTAATGGTTTCTGTGGGATCGGTCGACAATTTGAAATGAATGGGTCGCTCATTTCCAAAAATCGTTTGCATACATTTTCCATTGTCTTTTCTCTGTAATTTTTGCGTGCGAAGCGTAGCCGATATTCCCTAAATAATGTATCACAAGCCTCCTGTGCTTCCTCAGACAGTTGACCAATCGGCAAAAGTGAGCTGCCGATTATATCTTTCATCAAAAGCTTATGTACAGCAGTAGGCATATAATACCAACCGTACAGCTCAACATATTTACGAGCTGTTTCTAAAGCATATTTTTCATAAGCTTCAATATCGATCTAAAAACCGCATGATATTGCTTGCAGTATGTCATGGCAGCGATCAATAAGTTCCTTATCTAAGCCAGTTATTTTTGCTGCTATTTCGGAATTCTGAAAAAAGCTCGTGCAGTGATACCGTCATTTGAACTGCCAGCTCCTCCTGCTTTCGGCATATCGACGGTCAAGTGCAACTGTTGTTTGAAAGCAAACTGTACTTTTTGTTTGGTCAATTCTACTTTTCTTTTATCTTCTTCATTTTTTTTGTGAAGTTGTCAGCGTTTAATATCTAATTTATATGATATATGTAAAGAGCACTCGAAACATCGAATCCAAGCGTAGAGAGTTGATAATCAAAATTTTAAAGCGTTTTCTTGAATTGGCACTTCTAAACTATGATCTATTTTATTAAAATGCGAAATCGATTCAAGGCAAACAAAACATCGTTGAGCAGATTTACAGTCCATGAGTGAGTAACATGCTTTTTGATCAATCATAGATAAGATCAATTTAAACACAACAATGATTGTTTTTCTGTGATATGTAGAATTATAATGCTCAATTTCGATTATTTGCTTCTGTATATGGTATAACCTGTCGTATCTTTTGTTAGGTGATCGTTTTCTTCAGCGCATCGCATTTTAATAGGTCTGCAGAATCTCGGTGAAGATGATCTTCGGGTTTCCCCAAGAACAATCGTCTCATCTGTTGATGGTTATTTGTAACTCAATTCCAATGGCACGAAAGGAGTAAAAATAAGGTTTTGATCCGATTTATCAAACTCCAACTCTTGCTTATGAATACTATGCCCAGAAATACCGTCGAAATCCTACTTTCCGAACAAAGCCAAATTTTGTAATTGTTCCTCAGATAAACGGTCAATAACATCAATTTGACTTTTAATGATACGCTCGAACGTGTGATGAAGCAGGGCCTGTAAATATATTTCTACACTATCCTTGCTTACTATAAGCCTCTCGGTTGAATAGCATTCTTCTCGAGATTTGTTCAATTTTTTAACTGACTGGAACAGTTTCGATGATTGAGCTAAGCACGCATTACAAAGGTACTGATACTTATTTCTGGAAAAGTTTAGTTCGATATATAAAGATACAGCTTGATCAGGTGTCAAATTATTCTGCTCAACATCCAGTAATTTAACTGATTTTCGATATTTTGTTCCTTTACTAGGAGAGCCAAGTACAGTGTTCTTTACAACATGGGCAGTATCTGTTTTTCCTTCTTCTCGTAAATTCATCTGCGCTGCACAAGCGAGCTCTTCAGCTGAAGTATCCTCGCGCAAGGATTGTACACTTCTTCGTTTATTCCTATCCCAAATGTCATTGAATGCAGAAAGTGGTCTGCCTAATGCAGGAGAATTTTCAGTTGCAGTAGGCGATTTATTATTGACTGGTTATTAAGATTTTATGAATTGGAAGAAGGATAATTCTAAATTTTTAACATTTTTGTTGAATTTGAGGGAAGAATTTTTATTCTCAACTCTTTCCTGAATTGAAAGAGGTCCTTTTTCTTGTTTCTTATCATTTTCATTGAGTTTCGAGGGATAAAATTTTGATTCTCAAGTTTTTATAAAAATTCAAAGAGACGAATTTTTTCTCTTTACCATTTTCATTGAGTTGACGGGTGCAAATTTATTACTTATAATATTCAGACGGAAGATGAGCCCCTGACGCTTGGCTGATCCAGTTGCGTCCCCTTGTGAGCCTAAGCGTGACCCCAAGGCCCTCTCCATACGGCGAGGACCACAGACACGCTATTGACCGATATTTCTGACTCACTGATGCAGTTACTGCCCATGACTGTTAGTCGTTTCCCGCAATCGTGGGACGGTGACAATTGATATGGATAGCTGTCTCATGATCCCTTCCACAAAGACGACAGAAGGGACTTTCTGCGAGCCCTACCTCATGTCTGTGATATCTGAGGTTTCCATGCCCTATATACACTTCTGTTAGGACTTTGACTTTGTTCCATCCGAGCTCAAGTATTTCCTTCGCTCGATGAAGGTTTAGCTTTAAACTCAAGAGTGTTTTGGCCTGTCTGCAGCCAGTGGCCAATTCCGAATCATTCTAATGTTTCTCGGTCAGCAAACTGTTGATTTCTTCAGTGACTGGCCTACTGGAAATGCCTACAACTGGCTCGGGTCTAGTGCAGTTATCTCTTGCTGCTGGTTTTCCTAGCTTCTCCGAAATCTCAGTACCTTCGATGCCGCTGTGTCCAGGGAACCAAAGTAGAGTCACTTGGTTTTTCGTCGCTAGGTTGTTCAGCGCCTCACAGTACTCCCATAACAGTAGCGACGTAGTAGTTGTTCCATTCAGGGCCATTATGCCTTATAGGCCCACTGAAGCATGGCCATATACTCAGATTGTAGAACTGTGGCGTCGGACCCCATCGGGATTGTGAAGCCCATTCCAATCCTTGTACGATATGCACCGACTTCTGCCTTCTCCTTATTTCTAGAGCAATATGTAAACCAGTCGTCCCCATCACTGGGCAGGTGTGCTTCACGGTTAGCCCAATCCTCCTTCGTGGTTAGGCTAACACGATACTTCTTGTCGAAGAGATAGCGAGTGGGTGTTTTGTCCTGAGCATGGTCAGGGTCGGCCTACTTGGGATGTCGGTTGAGATCCGCACTCAGTCGAGATACTTCCGCCTTTTAATATATTTAATCTACAGGCCGCCTTCGCAGCAACGGCTTTGATGGTGAGGTGGAGAGGGTCCATCCCGGTTAGTGCCCTCAATGCCATAGTGGGTGTCGACTTTAAGCCACCAGTGACGCCTCTCCTAATTCTTTCCAGTCGAGACTTCACAGTGGACAGTTCGAACCTGTTTCACCAGACCACCGCCGCATAGGTTAGCCTGGGTCGCAGGATCGCTATGCAGATCCACATAAATGTCTCCGGCTTCAACCCCCAACTTTTCCCTATGGTTCCCCACTAATACCGTCTAGTGAATACAACCGCGTCTCTCTTACTCGGATTGACCGATAATCTAGTCTTCTTACACAAAGAATCCACTGTCCCCAGTGCCTGCTACCTTACAACGAAGAGCGCATCCAGATGCTGGCCGCGCACGATAACCAGTATATCGTCCGCGTAGCCTATAACGTGATAGCCCTGACTCGTAAGTAGATGCAGCAGTTTACACACTAGCAAGCATCACAGCAGGGGCGATAAAACGCCTCCCTGTGGACATCCCGCGAAAACGGTTCCACATAAAGTGGTATCAACCTTCGTCGTTGTTAGGTTCCTGTTGGCCAAAATGTGGCAGGTGCATTCCACGACTGCTATAGGCATACCATGTGCAATGAGGTGTAGTTGAAGGTTCCTTCGATATCCATAAAGGTTCCAATCGCGAGACCTTTCTGTTTCAGTTGTCCTCCGATTAGGTTTACTGCTCCACATCGGGCCATCGGGCCCTCTTCGGCGGATATATCTATCCACAAGTCTTTCCACTTTTCTTAGTGGAAAAGATGCCGGCTGATGGGATGGACATCCTTGGATGAAGTATAACCGATCCTGCCTGCTTTGGGAATAAAGACACTCTCGTACCTCTTCATGCCGTGGGGACCTATCCCAGCATCAGACTAGCCATAGCAAGTCTCACGAGCGGTCCTGTGATGATCTCTCCCGCCCTCTGTGAGAGGACCTTCAGGGCCCACCTGCCCTGGAGGGAGTAACAATCTCTTTGGCTAACCGCCGTTTCGGACCCAGCTGGGCCACGGGCGGCTTTGGTTGCCTCTGAGGTGTCGCCCCCTTTTCTTCAGACCTTATGAAGCACGACAAATGTGCCATGATCACGTGAGCCAAGGTCTCCTCGTCGGACGCTGAGTATTGCCCGTCGGACAATTTTAGGGTGCCCAGAATAGCATCCGGGTTTCGAGAAAGCAGCTTGTCCAGTCTAGCTCCGCAAGAGCCGTCGTCTGGGACTCAGGAATTTGTATAACTAGGAGATGCTTGGGACCTCCTGGTGTGTCTTTTTCCTGAGGCCGGTCGTGCCTGACGATTCGCCAGGACGCTCTCCTTAGGGAAGGGTTTAATCCTTCCAACCGCCGTAGGACCACAGACGGGTCTTCCAGCTTACCTCGGAACCACGCCGTAGCCCTCATCATCCTTTGGGGCGATTCAAGCCCACCTACTTTTAGGTCTGCGCCTTCTACGGGCCTTGTCTCGGCCACCGTATTATGTAGCCAAGCTTTAGCCGCTCGGTTGGCTGTGACGAATATGAAGACCCCTCCCCTGCAGGAGGAGGTCTCGAATTTTGGCCATTGATCCGGGGAAACTCTTTCGAGCACCCCCCAGGTGGCCTCCCTGAAGAGCTCAATCTGCTCCGCAGTGAGCAGTGAGCCTGGGTAGCTCGTGTTCAGCTCTTGACGACTCCCTGTTCGCCGACTGCTGGACTGTCTTGTGCCTCTTCATATGCTTAGCCCCCCCCCCCCCCACCCCCTCCGGTGGGGTGTCCTCTGAGACCATCCCTCTCTTCTGAGCCACTTTTCTGGTT
The DNA here is from genome assembly GCA_932195095.1 of Andricus curvator. Classification (NCBI taxonomy): domain Eukaryota; kingdom Metazoa; phylum Arthropoda; class Insecta; order Hymenoptera; family Cynipidae; genus Andricus; species Andricus curvator. Next base: position 206,845 of record CAKNYM010052199.1, on the reverse strand, counting down.
GTCAGCGTTGTGTTTTGCTGGTGTTCCAGCCCTCGCAGCTGCTTTACTGGCCTTTTTCGCTTGCCTTCTTAGTTTCCTTTTCAGGGAACCGTTGATGCCTTCGTTCCTTTTTGGTGGACACATTGAGCGCTCCCGTTTCCATGGCCTCATTCACGGGGATCGACAAACCCTCATTTTGATTCCACGAGCAGCTAGGGAAATAAAGGTCCGCCCCTGCAGAGCCCCGCATTCAGGGGTAAGACTACTTTCTCGGGGAGTTCGTCTGGTGTCCCCGAGGGGCCGTTAGGACACCTTTGTATCCCTAGGTGCCAAAGTGCAACAGGCACGATCACTCTACACGCATGGCTTAGGGGGGTGGCCATATAGAGTGAGACACACAATGAATATATGTTCGTAGGCCACCATACTAACGGAGGGCTGTTTCTTGGTTGCCATGCTGGCCGTAGGTCATACCCGTCCCTATTCCAAAACTGAATATCGGTCCAGGAGAAACCTCGACCCAGGGCTTTAGAAGGACCGTGATAGCTAAGCTCTTTCACCCTTGTACCATACTACAAACATACATACCAGGAGCGCCCGTTTATAGAGATCCTTCCATCTCACTTAATGGTAAAAGTTTAAAATTCAAAAGATTTCTGCCTTGAAATCTTTAATGTGTAGTTAAGTTTATTTGCTTCAAATGAAAAAAAGTTACTCTCAAGATTTTGAATTTTGTTATTTTAATCACCGCGAAAAAATGTGGCGCACCGGGAATTTTTTTTTCGACTGATATGGCCGCCCTATTGTTCAACTTTAGAACAGTCATTAAAAACTTAAAAGTGAAATCGATATAAGGTTCAAGAAATTATATCAAAAAGTTGTCTTGTGCTGTCCGATCTTTGCTTTCACCCGCTTTTTTACACTTCAATTCAAATAAAATTCTACTTTTATTTAGTAACTTATCCCTTATGACTGCAAGCTAAAATCGTGACGTTGAGAGGCAAGCCGGGCCTCTCAGGCCGGTTGAAATTTAAACCCCTTTTTCCAGTAAGAGTACAGAAAAACCGAAAAAGTTTTATCATTTCTATTCATAATTGCAAGGTTTTCAAGCAATACAATGATATTTCTTTTTGAAGTTATTGATGAATGTGGAAACAAATTTCAAAGCATGTACGCGAGAGAAAATATACCTGTATGACACACGGGAGCGGTAGATGTATTTGAGCTAAAAAAAGATAAATCCGTCAAAAAATTAAAAAAATATCTATGAAAACTTAAATGTATTTGTCAAAACTGATTTTTGATACAAACATGGGTAATAAGAATACTGTTTTCATCAGGGTGTCCATAGTTGAAGTTTCAATGAACAGCGGGCCTGCTAGGTTCGGCTTGCTTCTTTGTGTATGCAAGAAAAATACTTTCCCGTGGAGCACTTCACAGATGGAATTTTCATAATACCCTAACTTTTTTATGTATTCAGACTTCACCAGAAGAAATTTCCATGCACAAGCCCTTAATGCCTACACAACTCTTTGTAACTCGAAAAACGTGACCTGCCAGGCCTGTGAAACCCGCATGTCTTTTTGAGGGTTAATACACAATATTTATTTAAAGGAAAGAATAGTCTATACAGTTGTACATTTCCTGAAATCCTACAATATTAATCGAAGTTTTGAAATGTTGAAGTTTCTACGGAGGACTTGGCATTGAACTTCTCTCACCTTACTATTGTAATAAAAGAGGAAATCTCTGAAAAAATGCTGCAATCTATACTTCGTTTCAAGTGAATAGTTAATAGTACACGAAGTTAAACTTTATAAAATGCATTGAATCAAAATTTACATTTCTTCGCGTTATTTTATAATATACTGGCATGGGCATAATACGATTCTTACATAAAATACACTGAAGGCTGGATTCAATTGCGGTTTCGGGCATTGCTTGTAGTAGCCGTGAAACTAAATGGAGCCCACCCGAACGTAAATAGTCAGGGCCGTGTGAACAAATTCTCTAATATTACGTAATTTCTGCAGGTGAGTACCCGCGCACAGCGCCTTTCCGCTACGCTGCTGGTGCTTTAACGCTTCGTTGAAAACCCTCTCTCGCCGCCGAGGGGCACCATTCTCAGCTCGAAAACGACGTGGCAGCAGTATTTGGAACTAGCAAATGCGGTCTGGTTAAATCCAGCCTTCAGTGTATTAAATATCAAAATTTTTAACTTTTGGCCTTGAGATTTTGCACAAATCTTTAGTATTATTTATAGTTCTGCTTTGCATTGAACCCTAAAATGACTGTTTGGCATTTAATTGAATGCCTATGATGTTGCATCACGGCCAGCGTGCCCCATACACTGGGGTACAGCGGCCGTCATATTACTGTCATTCATTTAAACAGTATAATCATTGTAGGATAAAAATTATACAATATAATAATTCTGGAATGTGCAATGTAACAAAAAATAATTATTACCAACATTTTGAACACAAATTAAATTTTATCCTAATAATCAAAGTAAAATATGTGGTAAAAGTAGTTATAACCTCCTACTCCCTGCTGAAATACATAAAGCGCCCCGTTGTGCCCCGCTGTGCCCCGTATGTGACGGTGCAAGGTTGGATTCATTTCAATATATTTAGAACGTTTACAGAAACAAATCATGATACCAGAAGTTAAGGAAAATAATTCAACTGTGTAAAACTAAGTATTTCATGCTTAAAGTATTTCAAAATATGCTGTAAGTGCTTAATTTCTGCCAAACACTTTTTCATCTGTTTCTGCCAAAACTGTTTTTTCATAATTACTCTTCTGACACGTATTCAAAAATAGAAATTGCATTACGTCACTATTTTTCCAAACACAAAAAGTTATTTTATGTAAAATACCCAACTCTGTCTTACCTCAGAGGTAGCGGATACTCATTTTCGAGCAAAAATATCTCTCAGGTAAAGAAAATTAAAAAATACGGTGTTTGCAGGGTATTCATATCAGTTTTCTAATTAATCGCCTTGTAAATATCGCGTACTTTTTCCTCCTGAAATAACGATTTTGAATCTTTATTGCGACTTTAAAGTGAGGTCAAATAGATTAAGTGTGTATTAATTTTTTATTCAGATTGAAGTAATCACGTATTAATATAATACGAAGCAAACGTTACGCGATCGCGATCTTTCACTAAACTCTTAACAATGATAAGTTTCTAAATTATTCAAATAAAAATTAAGATATCTTTTAGAAGTACATGTCAAACTATGATTTCACAATATATGTTTTAACAGACTTATGCAAAATAAAACGGAATAATCAAATTGTGTTTTCACCATTTGTAATACATTTTTAAAATTAGAAATAACTTAATCTTTCACCTTTTCACAGAAATATCATCGGGTATACCGCCCAAAACAAGGGACTTTCTGACAAATTTTGGTACGAGTAACGAACGTGCAAATCATCAAGGTATCTATAGTACAAATAAGAATGGATAACAGAAATGTTAATTAATAAACAGTTTTTATATCAGCATTTAAGAAATTTCATAATTTCTTGAACCAGTAAATAGGTTACACGCATGGAACCTTATTTCCAATATTTGATAGAAAAATGTTCGAAAAAATTTACCTACCGGAATTTCATTTTTTTTATTGAGCACCTTTTGTATAGGCCGTTCCTCTTTTGAAGTATACTGTTTCGTGATATATTTATGTAGAATAAAAGAAAGAAGCATCACCAGTTCAGCAAGCGGCTACTAATAATTGAGGAGCGTTCCGCTAGCACTTCCACAACGGAATTTAATTATTTTCTTTTTCAGTTTATTTGGGCTCTTCAAATCACTAAAAAATTATTTCACAAAATCAATTATAACACTAAAAAACCCCTAACCCCACAGAATACGTTATGGAATAGGTATGAAAAAACATATATCATGCGTCCAATCTAGTTTTTAGCTCACTGAAAATAAAAAAATATATATTAATTAAACGAAAACACAAAATGTAAGTCAGAAGTATATGCTTTTTTAAAGCTTGACAAATCAAGGCCAAAAAATTTTCGAATAAAAAAAATAACACCGGTCACCTTAGCAAAACTGTAAACAACACCCACAACTCCATGGTTATAATTTAAAAAAACCACCCCGTGCGCAATTAACCAAACCCTGGTAGGCATATTTAACGAAACCAATTTAAGCTGCATTACACTAAAATTGCCAAAAAAAAATTAAAATTAAAAATATTCACCACAGACATATACCCAAGAATCTCATGCATAGCCTCATCTACACAATAATATTCAACAAACGCAAAAAACGACACGTAATACATTTAAAGGGCGCGTCTTGGCTGCCTCAAACTAAAACAGCGAAAACAATTGCGAGTGAAAAGCAATCACCTCAGACACCTTCACAAGACTCTAATTAATATCGCCATTGCCACAGTTATATTCAGCAACTCTAATGAACTACTTCTAGCACATCAAAGTAACCGCTCCTCAAATGCATTCAACTAAATCCGCCAAAAGAATTCAAATTAAAAATAATAGCCCCAGATGTTAACTAGCATCTTGGAAAATTGTTTGTGCTCATTATTTTTATTATCATATTTTTTGGCGGATCTAGTTAAAGGCAGCTGACATGTGGTCCGTTTTATATACTAGGGATAGTTTTTCAGGGCTAATGGATATTACTACGGCGATAGCGATATCACCTCGAGTCTTGGAAAGGTTGACCTGTTTTTATTTTCAGATGTGTTTGGCGGTTTCAGTTGAATTGGCTGAGGCTGGGTTTCTTAACTGTGATAGGGGTAGTTATAGGGAATCTCTCAATATTACTGCGGCGAAGGTGATATTAACTAGAGTCTTGAGCTAATTATTTTTAATTGGAAATTTCTGGTGGTTTTAGTTCAAGGCCGCTGAGACCGTGTGCGTTAAATGTGACCAAGGTAATTTTATTGGTGTTGTTACCGCAACGTGTAGGGGTTTTACGTAGAGCATGTATCCTATCGCCGCTGTGGGCGTAGCCCTTATTGCCCCCGCCACGCCCCTAAACGTTAGCGTTTGCAATCGTCGAAGCCTGTCTTGAATCGTTTTTTTGAGTTTCACTTGTGGCCACCAGACCACGGACTTTTCATGAAAATGACCAGGCTGGTATTTTTCGGATTTACAGAGATCCCTGAGCTGTCACACCAGAGCTCTACGATGCTCAGTGTCGACCTTGTAAGATTGATCAACGTTTTCAGGTAAGCCCCCCAGATTAGGATTAAAAAGTCATACACGGATCCCTGAGTATATAACTCTTCCTTGTTTAGCCTACGAAGGAGTCCGTCCACTATAATGAACCACATCAGCGGTGACCGAACACCCCCTTGCGGGCATCCCCGCGGCGCTATACCGCTAACTAAGTTTTAGCCCCATCTAGCTTCAAGTCACCCCCGGTGTAGCATGCTTCGTATCCAGCTTACTAGCTGGTCTGGCACGCCACACCTTAAAGCTTCTCGACAGATGATGTCTGGAGGGATTTTTCTAAAGGCAAACCCTATGTCCAAGAAGGTGCCCATAGAATACCCTTCCTGTTCCACCTTCTGCTCTAATTTTCTAAAGCCAGCATGGAGCGCAGTTTTTATAGAGTGCAGAGTTAGAGCCTCGACCTCCTTAGGAGGTGGGGGCCCCTCAGTATTGCCTGGAAAATAAGCCGAGGTGATATATACCTCGAGCCTTTCTCCGCCTTTGCCCTTAAGAATCTTCTTAATAACGGTGAGGGCCCTGGAGTAGAGCTTAGGAAACAGAATCGTTTCTATACCCATGGCGGCTATGCGTGCCTTCGGTGCTTCTTCGCGTGGCCCCTCTTATATCGAGCTACGCCCTACTAAACCACTAATCTCTAGGCCAAGGCGCCTCTGCTGTGGTGCAAATTTATCTGCATCATTGAGATTCTCGTATCACCCATTAATAGTTCGGGACGTCTCTTGGAGTCCCTTCTCCACTTGTCCGTAGACCGAGCAGAAGGAGTTGCTTCAAATGCTGCTACGATATGTAAGGCCCACTGTAAGGAGTCATGGTTGTTTTCGAAAGACACGCTGTGCGTTCTTCAAATTTATAGGCACAGATTCGGGTTTTCCTCTTTACAGAGAGCCCATATATTGTTTTCAACCGTGGCGACTTAGCTGTTGGCATCGGTTCTAATGATCTCCACCGCTTCTGGTAGTAAAGCTTCTAAATAGTTGTTCCCCTTCGGCGGTCCGTTACATAAGGGCCCCGGGTCGGAGCCCTCGTTATATTTTTTATTATATTTTGTTTTTGTAGACCATTTTGGTCCCACGTATAACTTAGGAAATAAAGAACATCCCCGCCTCGACTGAGAGGGGCATAGCGGATTTTTTAAAGATTTGTTAACCATTATGCCACCTAGACCTTGACACAGCGATTACATCATGGTTTGGGAGGATGAGCATTCGCGCCCTCGATATTCCAGGGGGCTTTGCTATTACCCCTTAAAGGATCGCTCCTTAGTTTAGCTCCCGCAAACTAGAATTCGTCAGTTCCCCGGAATAGCCACACCTCGCGATGTAGTCCCTCCAGTTTACTATCTCCAGGTCTCCAGTCCGCTTAGACCCTTAAGCCCTTCCATCAGCTGCCAAGACACGTGATCTTAAAACTTGTTGGCTTTTCTCTATACTTCATGCTTTTTCTTATTTAATATGATCCAAATTTGTTCATAAACACTAAGCATATCCTTAGATTCTTAAATCGTGTGAGATTTTCTCAATACCTGATAATTTGTCTTTCAAAATACGCTGATTTCATATTTAGAGGCCTTATGAGTACATCATTCTAACAATTGCTTAAGCCGAATTTAGAGATAGAATAAATGGAGGATTAAAAAGCTAATAATTTCTTATTATTTATCATTCTCCCTGACGATTAAAATTTATGAAAATCCGTGGAATTTCGATGGAATTACACATTTTTTAAATTCTCTATTCATTTTCTTTTTTGAGACAGAATGGGAAAGAACTTTCTATTAGGTTTGATTAATGAAATAAATATAATGATATTAAGAGTAAAATAGAATATTCTCACTTGCACAGGAAAAAAAATTATCAATTGTCAATTTCTGTTTCTGATGAACCATATATAAAAAAATTCGTCAACATCGCTCATAGTCCAGTCAAATTAATGTTTCTGCTAAAACAAAGTGTATCCAAAAATTTGTTTTTTCGAAATCAAAGCGATTTATTAATTTTTAAACCTTAAAATAAGATTATGCTTACCTATATCAACAAGCCTTGTACCTACAAATGCAACTATTGCTTTTAATACCTAATACTTATGAATGGCTTCTTCTGCTCCAAATTATACGAGTGAACAAGAAATTATCCACAATCAGTTTTTACGCATACTCTTGAAAAACATTCTAAATAATTTCACTTTTTACGCGTAGCCCACCTTCATTCATCGAAAATATATAGTCAATATACGTTATGAAGAAGATTTCGTAATCGAGAAAAAAATTATCAATCTGTTTCTTGTTGCAGAGTTGAGTTTAGAATCCGAGAGCTTACCTAATGACAAGCTTCTTTCCGGTGTTCCTCGTTCCAGAACTTCTGATTCTCCTGAGAGGTCTCTTGCTCCTGGTAGAAGTCATTCTCCTGTCAGTTAAAAAACAATCCTCAAAATAATTTCAAAGAGTTATATAAAAGATGTTATTATAATATTAATAATTATATCGAAATATAATATTATTGCCGTGCTATTTTTCTAGGGTCTCAATTGAATATCATTACGAAAAGATTCAAGGTCAGCAGCAGAGAAAAGTACAGTTTGTAGTTTGGCTTCGGAAATTTTGACATAAATCGCTTCATTTCTAATCGTATGAGTTGGTTTTTTTGGGTTCGTTGTGTTGCTTACGTTCGTTTAGACTAACCTGAAAACTGGTTGCAGTAAACAGGTTAAGTACGATTTCCTATTTTTTGTTACAGCAACTACACGTCGCAGTTAAAAATGTCTTTGACCACAATTTCAGGTTAAATCTGTTAAAGATTTCTGGTCACAGGAACTTGTAAATTTTAGTGGCTTTGAGGTAGGCTTTTCTGAAATACCTTGTATCCTTGAGCCTCAATTCATATACAGTTTTCTATGAAAATTATGATAAAAAATATAATCAAATTCTTTTAAATAAATTATATTTGTAATGATAAAATATTTATTTTTTGAATAATCTATAATACACAAATGCACACACACACACACACACACACATATATATATATATATATATATATATATATATATATATATATATACATTGTGACAGGGTATTTGATTACCCGCCCAAAATCATGATAAAGAATTGATAACTTAACCTAAATTAAAATAGGGTAAAGAACCTAAAGCAACGAATCGAAAGTTTGGTTAGTTAATCAATTTCAATAAGCTAGGTTATGTCAGGTGATAAGCTAACGGATACTTGCCAGACAACAGAGTTCCAATTTTATGAATTTTAATTTCGAACATTTAGTTTGTTTTCCTTTTGTTTCTTTTATATATTCTTCCATCTGGCGAGCTGTAATGGGGTAGCACTCTACCCTCGCCTTTACTTCTGAGTCGGCGATACCTGCATCGATTTCCAACAGCGGATAGACAGATAATCATCGGTCGAGGACTCAACAAAAATTCCCGGGCATATATGATTGGATGGGAGTCCCTTTCATGCAAGAATGCCAGCGAAAATCAGGACTTGTATACGACGGTGGAAGCCAAATTTTGACAGGTTGTCAACAACCTTGGCGGTCACGACTAGCAGACAGAAAGGTATTGGACACTGAAGCGAAAATCGGGCATCGCGGCGACATCTGGCTGCGCGCCGAAGCACTGACTGAGGGTCTCTCACTCCCTCCCAAGAACCATGCGCACGGCCGCGTTCCGACTCCCTTCCGGCAAGGCGGAAGCAACCACTCCATTTTTCATTCGTTGCTTTACGTTCCGATCGTGAGGTTGCCATTGATAAACGAAAAACGCACTTTTGAGAGATTTTAAAAGCGGAAATTGGAAATTTTTGATTGGAGAATGTCCACTGGCGGCAGAGGTTCTTGGCGAGGAAGGAGGAGACATGCAGGTTAGTAGTCCTTTTCTCATCTTGTTTGACTCGACTTATAAAAATTGTAGTTTTTCTTTAAAAATGCCGAAATGGTAGGAATCTGCGGGAGGCTCGCTAATTGCCTCGCCCTCAAGGATAAGTCTTAATGTTGGGTTTTGCGGAGTAGCTTCAGTAGTATACCATTAAGCCATTTCCCTTTCAGGGTAGGCGTGACACTACCCGATTCGGGTAGTGTTTCTAGGTGCATAGTTTCTTGTAGTAAATAACTACTACAAGTGTGGGCTCACCACACCCACGGTGGGCCAACAGCACGCAGTATTCTCGAATGGTCACCCATCCAAGTACTAACTGCGCCCAACGCTGCTTAACTTCAGTGATCTGACGAGAACTGTTTTTTTCGGCGTGGTGTCGCCATACGTGATATCGATTCAGTGAATCTTATTATCCCTGAAGGATCAATGGGAAGTGGGATTTTCGGCTGAATTAACAACTTTAAAATTGGAATGGTCATTCTGACCACGCCGTGTTAATCGTGGGCGTTTGATGTCACACCTTTATACGGGAGGTAATTCAAAATGGCGGATAACCGGCCGCATGCTTTAACAAGAACTGCTATTTTTCCGCGATGTACGAACAATGGTAATGACCGCTGTCGATTAATCGAACGGGGAGGAGGGGCCATGGGCCACGTAACTCAATACTTTGTTTTGTATCGTGCCTATTAAAATGTCAGTGTAATTGGAAGGTTAAATGAAGGTGCGGCGAGAAATCTCACCGAATCACTGTACTATTCCAATGTAAATTACTTTAATTATAGTTCTCTTGTACACAAACCAAAAATTTGAGTTATTCATGACTTGCCCTCACAACAGCGTCATTCCTTACCGCGCCACTCTATCGAGACAGCTAGCCACTCGTAATTTATGCCATTCACAATACGCTTAAATTAAAAATAACCCCTGTAACTCATTTGACATCAATCAGTAGATAATTTACAGTTAAAAATTGGCAAATGAATTTTGGTAGTTTTTCGAAAACTACCTGGCGCCCTTCAGGCAAATAGTGCTGGGATGTAATCCCAAAATAATATATATAAACTTATTGGAACCAGAAAAAAAGAATCATTTAACGGTTTGACTGTCTCGCAGGTCTCTGTGATTAATAATTCTGGTTTCTTTAACTAGAAAAAATGGACACTGGTTGCACTCAATCCAATTCAGTTCTAACCTGAAAATGCGGTCAAAGACAAATTTAACACTATTCATCAGGTTACATTATCAGGAATTTCTGTGTTGGGTTGGATTGGGTGTCTTAGTTTCTTTGATTTGGATGATTTGGTTGTGCTGCTTACGTTTTTTTTGTGTTTGATTGGGTGTCGTTGTTTTTCCTCATTACTTGACCTCATTACTCTGACAATGGAGGCTTTATCTGCACAAGAGAAAATTGAAATGATTCTTATTTACGGAGAAAGTGGCAGAAATATCGAGTATGCTGTCAATCTCTGTGCTCAACGTTTTCCAGGCAGTGTACGGTCAGGGCTTCTTTTTACCGCGTTGGCAACAAATTCACCACTGACGGAAGTGCACAAGCGAAAAAAAGGAATCATCGAAAAAATTTTATTGGACCTAATCTTGAAATTGCGATATTAGCCGCAGTCGTTCGTGACCCCCATGTTAGTTCTGGACAACTAATCGGTGATTCCGGAATGCCTCTAACCAGAGTTTGGAAGGTATTAAAACGTAATTAATATCACCCCTTTCATATTTTACTACATCACGAACTTCTTGCCGATGATGTTCAGAAACGAGTGACATTTTGTCAATGGGCGCTTTAGCCGATACAAGGAGACGCGAATTTCTTTTTCCGAGTATTGTTCTCAGACGAGTCGTCTTTGGCCATACACAGTACGGTTAATCGACATAACATTCATTATTAGAGGGCAATTGGTTGCGCGAAATTGAGCCTCATCGTCCTTGGTCCAAGAACGTTTAGTGTGGAGTAATCGGAGACTAACATATCGGTCCTTATTTTATTGATGGTAATTTGAAAGGTGAAAAATACCGTAAGTTTTTGGAAAATAAACTTCCAAAATTGCTTGAACACCTAAGATTGGAAGTGCGACAGAACATGTGGTTTCAACATGACGGTTGTCCAGTGCATTATTCGGCAATCGCGCGTGAAGTACTGAACAGCGAATTCAACGATAACTGGATCGGTAGATAAAAAAGCACCCAGTATATTCTCCATGTAGGTACCGGATTTTGCTAGAAATTAAAACAACATGTAAATTACGGAATCAGTTTTAACGAATTTTAGTAATTCAATTTTTTTCCTAGAAACTGATTCTGATGAAGGACAAACTTGATGCCTAAATCTATTAGGTAACGAGTAAAGGATATGTATCTTACATAAACTGGAAAGCACTAGGATATTCTTTAGTTGCTGTGCTAATCAAATTCTTGAATAATACAATAACATGTTTTTCGTCTAATCAGAAAAGATGATGATTTTTTATACATTTGTCATATCTCTGGCTGTTATCCTTAATTCTATTGACCGGTTAACTAAATTTCAGTTAGATTATTTAAACAAATTAATCGATGAGATGGGTTTCGCATGGGAAAAGAATAAGATTCTGTTTTTGAATACAAAAGTTTATTACAGAAACGCAATTGAAACCCTATTGTGATTCCCTGTCATCTATTCTAATTTTAAGTTCTAAACTCAATAAACGCAAGACTATGAAAATTCTGTAACTTATTTATTGGCAATACATCGATAAAAATATGAGAAGTATACGAGCCGAAAGTTTTCTTAATATTATATTCGCAAAATAATGAATTTATCTTTTTTTTTGAAGATATAAGAACTCTAATACGAGCTATCAATTCAATACGGGGCGAATAGGCTTCCTTTCTGTGCAGATATAATCGGCTGAGTTCAAATATTAAATCTCAGTTTAGGCACCTGCCTTTATTACAATACTATGCATTTTCGAAAAACGCTATCTGCAAAGCAAAGAATTTTCCTTTCAACTCAACTTATTAGTCGCACAGTAGCACCTGTAGATCGACAAAAAGAGGATTATGAATATTTTGTACCTTAATTTATTCGATAACGAGCTATTCAACATTTTACAACGTTACCCTCATCAGGTAGATGAGAGTGGCCTGAGTCAAGTCGCCCTCGGACTTCAAATAATGACGTAATTAAAAAGCGGTTTGGAGTAATAACATATGTTCCCTGATAACGTAAGCTTCACCTTTAAAAAACACACATTAAAATCAAATATCAATCATAATTTATAGGGCATTTCAGTCTAAGCGCGGCACCATACACCTATCTCTCCTACAATAGTACTATACACTGGTAAAAAGATATTAATATCAATTGTTTAAACAATTTATTATTGTTTTTAGCAATATTCTCTTAGTGTAGAGATAGAAAGTCGCGGTTTTTAAAAGAAATTTCCACTTATTGTCCAATTTTCAAGTAGAGTGAGGTAATAATTAATGTTGAAAAGCATAATTCTTTTGACAATTGATTATTATTGTTAATAATATTCAATTTGAATAATGCTAGGAAGTTGCAGTTTTTTCTGAACTCATCAAATTTTTGTGTACTTTTCACTCAGTGAGGTAATAACTAATGCAACTTAACAAACAATATTATCGAAGCAATCGATGATTGTTTATAACTATATTCACTTTGTGTAATGCTAGAAAGTTGGTTTTTTCTGAAATCTTTTTTGATTTGACTTTTTAGTTATGAACAAATAATAAATGAACCTCAAAAAGAATGATTTTTTGAGTAGTATTGTACTTTTTCAAGTAAATTATTTTTTCTCTTTTCTCAAAGTTTGAAAAAAAAATTATCTGAACAAAAAAGAATAAAAGAAAAATTGGGAATTGGATGAATTTTAGTTAACTGAAAAACTTTCCTAAAATATGTTTGTCAAAGAGATATTTCATATTTATTCGGTCTACATTGCATTATAAATCTGAGCTTTGCAGTGTAGGTGGGATAATATAAATAAATACGTTTACTTTACACATAAATTATCTGAGCTCATAAAGGCGAAATAATTATGCACATGCAAGAGTTTAACTTCTACTAAAAAAATTAGGTAATACTAATTAAAATATTTCATGTCATTAATTCATAAAATTATCCATGTACGCGATTTATGTTCGAGATTGGCAAAACGCAAATATCTCAGAACAGTATGTATACACGAAATTTCAGAATATTCATTAGTTACGCTGTTCTTAAAGTTCTGCGTTAATCAATTTTTCCTACATTACATAAAGAATGAGGATCTTTTATAGTCTGGTCTTAACCTTGGACGTTATTCTTAATTCTATTGGCAAGTGAAGAATAAATTATAATATCATTTTTTTATATTATAAAATACTATGTAAGTTCTATGATAACAAACAATTATTCTTATTATTATCGTTTTGTTTTTGCTACGCGGTGAATAGGGTCATCGACTAATTTTTTTTAATTTTTCCATATTGAAGTATATGCTCTAAAATCACTAATAATGCCAGCATAGTGTAAAAAAAAAACTTTTTTTTTTGAATTTATATTTTAAAAAGAAAAATTTGTACACATTTAAAATTTCTATTTCTGTCGCGCCCATTCCGCCATCTTGATGTGACGTAGCTAGCCGCCAAACGCTTGTAAATAAGCCGGGCAATTCAAGCTTTTTTCATAAAAATGCAAAAAAATCAGCGCTATCATTGGTGTTTTGTGCCTCAATGCAAGAAAACGTTTGTCAAAAATTCAGGAAAATTTTTTGTGAGTGCTCTCATTCGGTCATGTAAAATGAAATAGGGTACTATTTGATGCAAAAATATGAATCATTGATTAAATTCATCATAATTTAATTCATGATTCAGTAAGAATCAATAGGGGAAAGTGGTCCTTAGTCAGCACTGTGGTTTAAGCCGGCACCCTCGCGTTTCTCAGAAATGGCGTGCGTGTAGGCTTAACCATTGCGTCGTATGACAGGTAGGTAGACATGGACGTAATTTACGCTGACAATCGTGACTTTAGTTTTCGCTTGACAGCGTGACTGTGGTACATTTTTTGTGAAAACGGAATTCCATTTTCTTCCATTCTTGTGAAGCAGCTACAGGTGTGTAAATATTTTGAAAAGTTCAATTGATTAAGTGCGTTGGTTTCTGTGTCATGTGTGCTTTCGTCTGATAAAGTCGATTTTTCATTCAGATTTGTTTCGTGTGCGTAATGGCATGAAATGTGTAAACATTCGTAGTGGTCCTGAGTCGGCATCAAACAGGTAGTCCTGAGTCGGCACCTTTTTTTTGTAGCTTTTGTTGTTATTTTATTTTGTTGTGTTTCAATTCCATGTCACTCGTCTCTCGTTGTTTTTTTTTTAGTTTGCTTGTGTTTTGACTGCATGTTTGCAGATTATTGTGATGGAGAAATGTTTCCATTCTATAACTTAAGTTTGACAATATTATACATGCTTTTTCATTTGCAAATGGTTGAAATTTGTCCATTGCCTTCTAAAACTTGCATAATTTGCCCTTTTTCTTGCATTCGAGAGGCAAAAATTATGTGCTGACTCATGTCCAGGGGTTGCCCGCTTAGAGCCATCATTTTGAGAAATAGGAAAAATCGCACATAGAATTGTAGATAAACGATCGTGGTATCTGACCAAGATATTAAAGTGCTATTAAACCCGGTTTACCCTCTGTTTTCGACAAAAACTCTTACTGTGCCGACTTAGGACCACTCTCCCCTACAACTAGTAAATAAAGATAACCTGGTAATTGGGTCAAATTAGATGTCGATTACCTACCAGTTAGGTAAAATCATACGAATTGTTAGGTATAGATTCGAGCAAAGAAAACAAACTCTACCTCTGAATATGAGAATTCTACATGCCAGTCAAATCAAATTCGGTGCGCCAGCCAAAAAATTATTACTGTGTCCAGATTCTGTGGAAGGTCATCACTTCTCTCTTAAACTAAACCAGTGAAATCATCTCTGGTTGAATCAGTATTCTGACTCATCACTGATGAACCAGAATATATACCAGAATATGAACAAGAATATATATAATATAATATAATTCCAATTTCACAAGAAAAGGAAGACATTTGAGTATTTAATTTTTTTCCGAAATGGAAGAGGAACCTTTTTCACATTAGCATTGAGTTGAAAGCGGCAAATCTTGTAGGTTTAACATTTTTATGGAGTTTGAAATGAGGAATTTTTTGTTATCAATATTTTATGAATTTAAAAAATGATAATTTCAAATTTTTAACATTTTTATTGAGTTTGAGGACAGAATTTTTTATTTTTAACTTTTTTCTGAATTGGAAGAGGTTCTTTTTTTTATCATTTTTATTGATTTGTGAGGGTTGAAATTTTGCTTCTCAAGTTCTTCAAAATTGGAAGGGACCAATTTTTTCTTTTTATAATTTTTATTGAGCTGACGGGGTAAAATTTATTGGTAATAACATTCAAACGAAAGACGAAACTTTTTATTTGCATTTTTGTAGTGAATTCGAAAAGGGATTAGTTTAAATTTAGAGCATTGAAAATGAAAGCGTGAATTTCTATGTTTTAACCAGATTTTGCAATTTATTCTAATTTAATTTTAAATTGTTCAGTTGGAAAATGTCAAAAGCTTCCATTTTTACGTTTAAATTACTTTCACGAGTTTGAATTTTGTAATTTCACTGACCGTGAAAAAATGTTGCGAACCGGAAATTTTTTTCCTCGATTGACACGGCCAGCCTATTATTCAACTTTGAACAGTCACTAAAAACATGAAAATTAAATCGATGTAAAGTTTTAGAAATTGGATCAAAGAGTTGCCCAGTGCTGTCCGATGTTTTTGATCACCCGTTTCTTTACAACTCAATTCAAAATAAATTCTACTTTTATTTAGTAACTCATTCCTTGTGACGGCAAGCTAAAATCGTGACTTTAAAAGGTAAGCCGGGTCACTCAGGCCGGTTGGAATTCGAACGCCTTTTTCCAGTAAGAGTATAGAAAAATCGAAGAAGTTTGATCATTTTTATTGATAATTACAAGCTTTTTGAGTAAGACAGTGATATTTCTGTTTGAATTTATTGATGAATGTGGAAACAAATTTGGAAGTGCGTACGCGAGAAATATTATATGACACACAAGAGAATTATATGTATTTTAGCTTAAACAAAGATAAATCCTTCCAAAAATGACAAAAAAATATCTGTAAAAACTGAAATGTATTCGTAAAAACTGATTTATTCATGCAAACATGAATGATAAGAATACTCTTTTCATCACCGTATTCGTAGTTGATGTTGCATTGAACAGCTGGCCTGCTAGGCCCGGCTTGCCTTTTTGTGTATGTAAAAAATATGTACTTTTCTGTGGACGACTCCACGGATGGAATTTTCACAATACCCTAATTTTTTATGTATTTAGACTTCACCAAAAGGAATTTCTATGCACAAACCCTTGCTTCATTCACAACTCTTTGTAACTCGAAAATCGTGACCAGCCGGGCCTGCGAGACCCGCTTGCCTTTTTGAGGGTTAATGAACAATATTTATTCAAAGGAAAGAATAGTCTATATAGTTGTACATTTTCTGAAATCCTACAATATTAACTATACTGGTATGAACACAATACAATCCTTACATCAGATACACTGGAGGCTGGATTTAATTGCGTTTTTGGGCATTGTTCGCAGTAGCCTTGAAGCTAAATAGAGCCCGCCCGAACGTAAACAGTCAGGGCCGTGTGATCCATTTCCTAATATTACGCAATTAGCGCATGTGAGTACCCGCGCACTGCGCCTTTCCGCTACGCTGATAGTGTTTTCACGCTTCGGTGAACACCCTTTCTCGCTGCCGAGGGGTTCAATCTCTCAGCTCGAAAACGTCGCGGCAGCAATTTCAGGAACTATCAAATCCGGCCTGGTTAAATCCAGCCTCCAGTACATTAAATATCAGAATTTTTACTTTTGGCCTTGAGATTTTACACAACTCTTTTGTATTATTCATATTTCTGTTTCATATTCAATCCTAAGATAACTTTAAACATGATCAAAATGTAGTACTATTCTTCATTTACCGAACTAATTGGGTAAATTTTAATGAACGCATTTCCTCCGTGTAGTCAAGTACAATATTGACTCAGACGTATTTTCAGGACTTACTTATCGTAATTGATGTTTTATAGTTTTTGCGATGAAAGCTTTATAGGGGAGAGTCGCGTATAGTGCCCCGCTTTGGCTTGAATGTTTGGAATTTAATTAAATGCCGAGGAGTGTTACGGCCAGCGTACCCCATACACTGGGGTACAGACAGCGGCTGTCATATTAATGCCGTTCAATTTAACAGTTTAATTATTGTAGAATAAAAATTATACAATATAATAATTCTAGAGTGTGCAATGCAACGAACAATAATTACTTCAGACATTTGGAATACAAATTAAATGTTATCTTAATAATCAAAGTAAAGTATTTGGCAAAAGTAGCTATAACCTCTCACTCCCTGCTGAAATAAAAAAAAGAGCGCCCTGATGTGTCCCGTAGGTGATGGCGCAAAATTTAATTCATTTTTATATATTTAGAACGTTTATAGAAACAAATCTTGATACCAGAAGTTGAAGAAAATAATTCACCTATTAAAAAAATAAGTTTTCCATGCTTCATCTGTTTCTGCCAAAACTGTTTTTTCATCATTACTCTTCTGAGACGTATTTCAAAATAAAAATTGCATCACATTGTTATTTTTCCAAATAAAGAAAGTTATTTGTAATTGTCGCCGTGTCTCGCACAATACCACACCATGCTCGGTCTTACCTCAGAGATAGGGGATACTCATTTTCGAGAAAAAATATCTCTCATTCCACGTACTTTTTTCTCTTAAAATAACGATTTGGAATTTTGATTCTGACTCCAATGTGCAGAGGGCATTTTGGATCCGGTTCGGGTTATAACGTAATGACAGTGTACCTGTTCCTAAAACTATTCGGAAACGGATCAGTAATGTAAGGGTGACAGGATCTACAGTTCCTAAAAAACCAGTTGGGCGACCTAAAAAAAGAGATTCAGTAACTTTAATGAACTGCTTCTAGCACATCAAAGTAACCGCTCCTCAAGTGCATTCAACTAAATCCGCCAACAGAATTCAAATTGAAAATAATCGTCCCAGCCATCTACCTGAGATTCTCGTGCACAGCCTGATCTACACCTCAATAATATTAATCAAACACAAAAAACATTCTGTATGAGAGTCTCAGGTAGATGTCTGGGGTGATCATTTTTAATTAGGAATTTTATTAGCGGTTTGAGTTGA
>CAKNYM010052199.1:157654-170227 GCA_932195095.1 Andricus curvator | reverse complement strand
GCATGTCAAGACGGTGTCATTTCCACTCTAGCATACCGTCGCCACATTTTGAGCCAAGACATTCCCGATGATAGTTGCAGAGCGTGTCATGCACACCCCGAGCATCTAGGACACATACTATCTAGTTGTCCAACTCATGCGGGAACGACCTACATCCAAAGGCACAATGCGGCATTAAGAGTGCTTTATTACCATCTCTGTCACTCTTATGGTATTAGCCCAAATACCTCTCCGCTAAACGCTCCTAGAGAAGTAGAGTCAAATGTCGAAAATGAGAAGTGCCGCATATACTGGAACTTCATATTCTCGACAATTGTTTCTGTTGCGCACTCGAGGCCTGACATAGTTCTCCTTGACTTCGAGAAACGAACCATGTTCGTTATCGAATTTTCGGCACCAGCTGACAAAAACGTCACAGCCAAGGAGAAATAAAAGAAAGAGAGGTATAAAGACCTTATAAGGGAGTTGCGACGGTTATACCCGGAATATTCTGTTAAGCTAATCGTCTTGATCATCGGCGCTCTTGGAAGTGCCAAGGTTTCACTGGTTAATAGCCTGAAAAGCATCCCTGCGTGTCAAAAAAATGCTGAGACACTTGCGGGGAAAATGCAGAAGGCGGTCGTCCTTGGGTCGCTCCGTGTCCTCAGGGTGCACGAGACTTTTGCCGGACCATCGTATTGAGTTCGTCGCAGACTGTAACCACCTATCTCACGGTCGTGAGACGTGGTTACAGCTGAAATTTTACCGCGATTTCGCTGGGAGCGGGTGCAATTTTTCAGATTAGCACCCGCTCCCGGCGAAATCCTGCGGTTGTCCTTATGACAAACTTTTAACTATATATATATATATATACATACGTGGATCCCGCCAGTCGGTCTAATGAGTTGGATAATACTTTTGGTGATGTGATCTTTTCTAAAGCCTTAAATACATCAAGTCAAATAATTTAAAATCCTTTTGTTGACAAGGAATCTTTATCTACCGCCAAATTATACAAATTTCATTATGTATCTCGACTAGAAACGAAAAAAATAATATCCGATATGTCAACATTATTTGAGGAGCATTTGCAGGGAATTAAAGATGATATAGGCAAAACTGTAGCGCAATGTGGTGAAGATTTTCTAAATTTTACAGAAATCGATAACTTGCCTGGTTACCGTCAGTAGCTGCCGATGATTACAAAAATAATAACCCTCTTGTAAGTCACAAAGGGGATTCGAAGTATTGTGCAGGCTTTTACAACGACGATGTGGTTTCACATCAAATTCTTGGTTTTCTTGAAAGCTTCTCAGCGTATTTCTGTTTGTCGATTTTGCGTCATTGACCACAAAATCCTTCAAAACATTTTTAACGAACATGATTGTGCGTTTTGAACTCAGGAAAGTTATAAAACTCTTGCTTTTCAGAATAACGTTTCTGTTTCGTATATTAAAAGAAACTTGCGCGTTCAGTCAAATAGACAGCTTCCATGTAATGTATGTTGAAAAATAGTTTTCCCTTCCCATCAGCTGATATGCGGAATCTTATCAGAATCTTGTTTTTGATAGTAGAGCCGTTCATGCCAGAACAAAATGTTCAAGTTGCCATCGTTTTGAAAGCAAGCATCTAAATGGAATAATGACAGATCATGCCTCTATCGGTCTTAAAAAATTCTGCCGCAAAAAAACATTAATTAATAATAAATTAAATACTTTTACGTCGATATAGTTATTTTTCTCGGTTTGAAACATGCCTTGTGTTTCTTTTAAAACTTTGCGACATGCCTGATGTAAAAAACTTTTTCCATTTGATTTCTGAAGCTGTCAATTATACAAGTTGTTCCTCCAAAATGGCTGGAATACTCAGGTCATAAAATTAACCCTATAATACCACACATATTTGAGCACTCATCGAGTCCACACTGGGGTCCAGTGGCCCCCATCAGGTTTACGGTGTGCCGTACGCCCCACAACATTATTTTTGTCATCAGTGATGTTCATAATCTTTTTTTGGGGATCTCTAGAGTACCCTAGGAACACAGGTACTTAAAAAAACAAAACTTATATACTTTATAAATAATTTTTTGCAACAGTAGTCCGAAGAAAAAAGAGTTAAATTACGGAAATGAAGTTTAATTTTTTATTTTGTTTCTATATTTACAAAAATTTCTCCTGTGGTTTTGAAGATTACATGTTGAAGAATGAGGAAAAAAATGTGCCGGCTCAATTTCTTTCAATAAGTTGAATTATTCAGAGAGATGAAAAATAGGGAAATTCAAAAGTACAAAAACGTGTTTTTTATATTATTGGTCTTAAACCTACAAATTAACTGTTACAAATGCTTAAAAAGGCAGTAAAGAATACACTTTAATGTTTTTCTTTCAGTTTAAAATTTGTAAAAGTTATTCACATAGCACGTTGGCAAGAAGAGCAGCAGACCCAAGTTTTTCGATCGCTTTCTCGCGAGCACAGTGCACATCTCACTTTTCGTTCTAGCCGATGTATTCGTACGTCTTTTTTCACTTCTGGAGCATGGCCAATGTATAAAATGGCAGCAATGGATGTTCTGAGCGATTCCCGCAGGGGAAACCTTTGTAAGTCGTTCTTGTAGATGTGGAGTGATTAGTGCCAACGGTAAGTTCTTCATGAAAGTCTGGTGGTTTAATTTTGTGTTATTCACGTTGCAGAAGTATAAGATCATTGAATTAATTGCAGCTTGATCCATCATTCCGAAGAATTTCCTCGTAGGCCACCGCTTAGTTTCCCTTGCCATGGAATACACGTGGCAGCGCTGATCGAATGAATAAGTAATACGAAGTTTTGATGCTTTACTATTTTATTTTGGACTAAAAGAAACAAAAAATAATTAGAAAGAAAATTGCACTTACCGTACGAAAAAGTTACACTGATTCCGCACTGGGATCCAGTGGCCCCAACTCACATTTCGCGTCTATCTTGGTCCGTGTCCGAAGACTACCTGACGACGGCAACCGATATGGCCTGACTTTTTAATTTCAAGGTTAATCAAAGGTTTATGAAGTAGCTTTAGACTTTTTTTAGGATATAGAAACTTTATCGCACACAAAATTTACGTAATAAAAGGAAAAAGATTTCACGGTAAATTCAAAACAGTTTTCAAAGTTTAAAAAAATTATTTGAGTTGTTTGGAGTTCATGAAGGTGAGATGTTTGACCAGCGAAATCTAAGGATATCGATCGATCTGTTTCAAATTTTACCACGATGTTCTTCCGAGTATAAAATCAAATCGAGAACCTCACTCCTGTTTTTAATCTGAAATGTGGGAGTATCACGACGATGAAGAATCTCCAGCTCAGTACCCGCTAGGTATTTAATTAAATCCCTTCCTCTGCCGTTGATGTTTGAGCTTTCCACACTGTATGGTGGGACTTAGCGTCAGAGACCAACATCAGGGGAATCCCATTCCTCTGGTAGGGCCGGAATAGAGCTTCGACCTCTCTAGGAGATGGAGTGCCCCTCACCGTCGCCTTGAAAATAAGCCGAGGCAATATAACCTCTAATCTTTCTCTGCTTCTACTCCTGAGTCTCACCTTAATAACGTTAAGGTCCCTGGACCAGAGCTTAGGAAACAAAATCGCATTCACATATACGGCGGCTATGAATGCCCTTGGTTCTTTTTTGCATGACCCCTTAAATATAGATCTTCCCGTCTCAGCCATTAATATACTAATTCGGGACATCTCTTGGAGTCCTTCCTCCTCTTTCCCGTAGAGCGAGCAGGAGTAGAAAGTTTTCAGAGCCGCGCTGTGCGGACTTTCAATTTCTGGGCACCTCTACGGTTTTTCCATTTTACAAAGAACCTAATTATGTTCTTTCCAAATTCTGCAATTTCGGAAATACATGGTCCTCTCCCACCTCTATTTCTTCTAGAGAGCGGGATTAGTGGCAGAGGCGTGCGGCTATTTCTATTTTATTTAAATATTTTCACATATATTTTTAGTGAATGTAATTAAAAAGAAAAGTATACAAAGTGTGTCTTTGTTCTACATTATTGAATAGTTTTATTTTCGCACTTTTGGTTGACTAATACTCATTAAAGGCTAACAATATATTAACATTAGGCACAAGGTAGAAAGATGAGTTATAGAAATCAAATATAAGAATATATTATATATTGCGAATATTATATTCAATATGAAATTTAATATAATATTTCATGGAACATATATAAATTTATTGATACTGAATATGATTGAGATTTCATCATTATATTTCATTTCTATAACTTAGATTTTTACCTTGTGCATGATGTTAACATATTGTTATACTGCAACAAGTATGCGCCAACATTTGTGTACATTGTACATACAATGTAAAAAAAGGCGATATTAAAATATTCAATAGTGTTCAACAGAGAAACACTTTGTAACCTTTTCTTTTCAATTGTCTTCGTTGAAAATAAATATAAAAATACTGAAATATAATAATTAAAATTCTATTACCACTAACATTTTATATTGAAAAGTTGTTCATCCCCAAGCACACCTGCAGATATTGCATACCTGTTCTTAGGTGAGCAACTCATTTTTTGTAAAGATTTTAAGAGTAGTCTTGCTCGTAGAAACACGTCTTACAGTTACAAAAATTGCCTGCCTTGGTTTTCCTCAAATTTTTCCTGACAGCTTCGAGAAAGAAAAAGGAAGGTAGGCGTGAGTCACTGCATTGACCTATGGCCTGATTACCAAACCAAATTCAGATTTTTGCTTCTGTGCCATTAAATCTTTTTAAAAAAGGAAGGTTTCTGGAGTTCAAAAAAAGGGACTATCCGGAGTTCAAAAAAAGATATCTACTTTTCTATTTAAGTTATAAGAACCAGGATAGAGATATATTCATAGGGGAAAGGGTTTTTATAACCTAAAAAACATTGGCAGACCTTATTTCAGACCAGAGAGAGAAAATAAAATGTATTTCTATTAAAAAAAGAATAGATCAGTCCATAGTTACACTTCCATGTTCAAAAGAATCGATTGGCAACATTACTACTGAAATTCAATCGATTAGAATCAAAATCGTGACATTATTTCCGAAATTTACTCAATGAAGGATCTAATTCTTGACATTATTACGTAAATCCAACAAAAAGAATCAAACTTGTAACATTATTACCGAAAAATAAGTAAGAAAACTTACCAGTTGAATGCGGGATAAAAGACCTCAAATCTTATCATTATAAATGAATCGTATTCGGTTCCAAAAATCTATTAACCTACAGTGAAATCACCGACTACGACCGTCATGTGAATACGGTGCATTCAAATTTTCGCAGAGTCCAACACTCGCGATTCAGCACACGAAATCTCGAATTAACGACACGTTAAGAAAACGAGATCTGAGAATCACGAAGAATAGCATCCCCTTTCTCAGACATTATTAAAACAAGACACGAAACTTTGTTGCGGCACTTAGAAAGCAAGGTGAGCATTTTCGCAGCGTTAAATCCCTATTTCACCTAAGCTTAATCCGCCAAAACCCTCCGCCAGGAAATTGTTACGTCCTGAAGGGAACAAACTTACCTGTTAAAAATAATTAATTAAAAGGTTTTCTCGTTTTTGAACGAAATCTAGGATTTCGAAACAGGGATGAGAATAACTTCCGAAGGTTGAGATAACTACACAATAATCTACTAATTAAATGGAATACAATTGTACATATAATATTTGAGTTTATTAAATATAAGAAATTACAAAGTCAAAGAGAGATAGCCGATTTTAATTTGTTTTAAAGAAAGAGAAAGGATTTTGTTTCTTGAATTGACTTTAATTTTATTTGTTCTATTTGCTTCTGTTTTAAAAAAAATGGTTGTTGCACTGGAAACTCTCGGGCAGCGAAACTCCTCATCCAGATCTCCACCTTAAAATAAAGGAAGATCTTAATGACGAGTTTTAAACGAAATTTAAGTATTGTGAGTTATTAACTCAATGATTAAAACTTACCTAATATATATATTCCAAATTGTTCTGCTTTTAAACTTGTGAACTAACTGTTTGGGGACTGGGACTTCCGATGATCCTTTATAAAACTGGTTTTTCCAAGTTTGGTTAAATGTCTCTTCTCGTTGAATGGAAGAAATTACTGGTATCGGTCCTCAGGTTTATTAGTTTAGTACGGGTACGTTGCTCGTCCTTCTGGTCGTTCACCGTTCCGATGGTTGACAATGAGGATTTTGTCAATGGAGTGTATTAGGGAGCAGGTAGGCTCAGGTCCCCTGTTGTTACTTAGGCACTTAGGGTAATGATCCTTGACAATAGAATTTTGAAAAGAATCTTGGGTTTGATTTCACTGCTTTTAAAGGATTTTGAAATTTACAATCGACTTCAGTTCGATTGGAAATTTCCGAAGCACAACACTGACTTTATTTTTATTTATCAATTTGAAATTTCGACTACTTGGAAACCTTTTCCAAATAACCGGAATCTATCTGTATTTTTGATGTTTATTTGAGAATGTGCTCTAGGGCAGAGCTTCCGCCCGATTTGAAATTTGGAGATAGACTAATGTTCTGATTCTGATCCTGGGTTTATATACAGGAGATTCCATTGTGGTAACAACCAAAAACTTGACAACCAAAAACTTGACGGCGAGGGGACGTATCAATTGAAATCAATTGATATCCAGGTGTCTATATCTGAAGGCGTAGTACATGAGGGTGCTGTTCCTTGAGTCCAAGGAACTGGTCATTGTGCCACCCTCTTTAATGTTTCTTGGCTGATTTTTATGAGCTGCGTTTGGAGATTTGTAGGCGCGAAGTCATTGTATCAAGTCATTATATCCAGGTGTCTATATTTGAAGCCGTAGTACACGGGGTGCCATTCCTTGAGTCCAAGGAACTGGTCATTGTGCCACCCTCCTTAATGTTTCTTGTCCGATTTTTATGAGCTGCGTTCGGAGATTTGTAGGCGAGAAGTTATTGTATTTTAACAATATATAGAAAAGTCAAGATTTCCAAACTGCGTGGTTAGTACTGCGGAGTTCAGACTATTGATTTTATCATGATGCATAAAAATGTATATGCCCGAGTTTGTGCGTTTTTATAAGTACATAATCCTTTTCTATCATAATTAATAATATAAATTATAGGTATATATGTGGCGACTATTAATAATATAAGTATAAATAATATAGTTATATACGTCACAGGACGTGACAAAATAAACAAAAATCATACCTTACTTATTTCGATGATTTTAACAGGATTTATATCTTTTATTTATATCTCAATTGAATAAAAGAATGATAGGCTCACAATATACAAACCAATACACAAAAAATAGTACCATGAAGAGCCATCAACTGACTGATAACGCATTCGGAGCGAGAGTGACGTGCCGCGCAACGAAGAGCGTCCAGGTTCGCTTGGTAGCTGCTGTTGAGTCCAGCCAATGAGTGCGTCCCATTCGCCCGGGTCGATGTCGTTCGCCAATCGCAGAATCACGATTCGAATGTGACCTCCATCTTAGTGAAAAGCGTACCGACACTTCTCGCGGCAAAATGTATAGAAACTTTATTATTACAAGAACCCTACGAGCCTGGGTGTTTTTCTTCTTTTTATTGGCTTTTCTCCATTCAGGACCCTTAAATGTGTGTGAGCTAATGAGCCAGTGAAGCACAGGTCGTTCGAGTGCTGTTTCCCTCTCCTCCTATCTTGTAGAAGCACCACCCAGGCGATTTCGATACCATGGAGTTGACAGTTCGTGTTCCGTTGACACAATCGATCTCGTTCGCAAAAATAGCAGTCACAAAATTCTAGTTTACAAAAATATGTAGAAAGCCCGTTATAGGGTTTCGAATATAGTAAAATTCAATCGTAATTCCATTGCAAAATCGCAGATGAAAAAAGTAATGTCATTTTACATGTTAAACACTCCAGATCGAGTCGGAGGGATCGAAAGTATGTTACTTGTAGATCATAGAAACATAATTTTTAAAATCATCGCCGTAGCCCTTTTCAAAAATCACGCGTCGATCTATATCAATGTCATAATAGGATATACAAATATTTAGAAAAATTCCTTTTGCAACTTATATTTAATAATAAGATATATTACATCGTTCTCAATCATTATTTCTCAAAACGCATTATTCGTCTTATGCTATTATAGAGTTATTAACAAATTATAATCACCAAATTATAATTTACACTCTTTTTAAACGTGCAATGCATTGTAACTACATACAGCACGTAGCAACTTGGTTGGATAGTCAGGGTGATTTTCGCCAACTTTATTCTTCAACCATACACTATTGAAATCAAAATGCACCGACTCCATCGCCTGCTCACTGAAAAAACCAAGTGCCATTCCTGTTTTGTGGCAAAACTCTCTAACATGAAAAAAAACTATATGAACTTTGGGTGTAACGCTGACACCTATGGAAATGTAGCTCTTTTTGAAATTTTCTATGCATGTTGTATAATTGTTTTCGAGCACATTCCCGAAGCACGCAGAGACCACACTGTTGAAATCCTCATACACTCGATATCCCAGGTGGCTTTGCTATCATCCCATGTCAGGATCGCTCCTTAGTTTAGGTCCCACATACTAGATTCCGTCAGTTCCTAAGAGCAGACACACCTTGCCATGCAGTCCCCCGGTTCACGGTGTCCAGTTCGCTAGCCCGATTAGACCCTCAAGCAATTTACTTTTACTTTTGTCACTGTCATTACGCCTGAGTATGTGCGTTTTATTCTTCGGATAATTGTCCGCGACTGCTTATTAAGTATTTTACCCGTATTCAATATTATTAGCAGAAATCCCCCGCACAGGGACCCTCTATCCGTACCTAGGGGACGCGTCCCTTGACGTTGACATATGCCCTCTGTGTCGCTTCCAAAGGGACCCTACATTACATTCTTCACGTTCTTCGTAAACGTTTGAAAAATATATATTACATATTACTTGTATTATCAACATTATTTTACCTTGAGAAATTTAGATAATTTTTTTACTAAATATAGGATTCAGACTACTTTTATGGGTAAGCAAATGTTGCAATCTAATCTCATTCACGGTTTCGTAATATTCTTCAGCAACAGTAACACGGTCATTGTGAACTTAGCTCAACCTCAAGATTAAAAACAAATAGCACCTGAATATTCTTGAGTTGCTGTATTAATAAAATTATTTATTCATACATTAATAATTTTTTCCTTTAACTTGAAAATATGAGGATTTTTTATACTCACCTTATATCCCTGGCGGGTATCCTCAATTCTTTTGGTAAATATAATCGTGTAATATATCTATAATTTTAAGTACATTTTTAAAGCTCTATCGCAAATCAGAGTTTCTCAGAATTTCCTTCCAAACCTCATTTGCGCTTGTCCAAAATGAGTACGAATGCAATGTGTAT
The DNA here is from genome assembly GCA_932195095.1 of Andricus curvator. NCBI lineage: Eukaryota > Metazoa > Arthropoda > Insecta > Hymenoptera > Cynipidae > Andricus > Andricus curvator. The sequence goes on along the minus strand of CAKNYM010052199.1, from coordinate 160,859 downwards.
TCACTCCAGGGGCTTATTTCCACTTTTTAAAACTATAACATTATTTTGCATGCACGTTTGGTTTCAAATGATTCTTGATTTCTATAAAATTAAAATTTCTGGAAAATCGAAATCCTAAGAGTTAAAATATTATAGAAACTGACAATTTTTTGCGAGTTCTTCGTGCAGAATTTTAAAACTTTCATCGAAAGGTCTTGTGTATCTTTTATATCAAGTCAAGTCAAATTGTTTTGAATTCTGACTTGATCGAAAAGTGTGATAAGACTTTCTAGTAGAACTCTTCCGGAAAAGGATATTTCAAAAGAAAAATTATGAAGTACTGAGAAAAGCTATGACACACTTTAACAAATTGAGGATATTTTCACGTTTCTTCATTGAAAATTGGTATGTTTAACAAGAAAATTAGCCATTTTTAAGCAATTCTGAAGCTTTAACAATTTAATGTTCTCGTTTTTCGAAGATCTAAAGATCTCGTTTTCAAGCTCCTGCTAAGATTTTTTCAACGGAAACGGATATTCTTTTGAATAACGGAAATGGATATTTTAAAAGAAAAGTCGTCAGTCACTGAAGGTATTTTCAAAGAAAATCGTACACATTTTTGGCCTTAATTTCCTCCAGAATGCACACAACTTGTGAGCCTTTGCCAAGAATTGATTATTTTGTTTTTGTTGAAAATACAAATTTTGAATGAGAAAACGTAAAGAATAGATGGACCCAGCGTAACAGGCGTGCAAAATAACACGAGGAGTCCCCCACAATCAGTTCGGGGAGACAGAGCGTCAGCCAGTCATGACATGAATACCCCTAAATGGCGTTCCAGCAACATCAAACCGACTGTAGGTTACTACCGTGCGCGCATGTCTCGCTAGGTTTTTCTAGTTCAGATGTCCATAAAAATATCCATCTTCGTTGATAAAACCAACAAGAAACTTAGATTCTGAAAAATGGTTAACTATCCTTAGGAATTGATTACTTTTTCTCAATAATAATTATTCTCCATGATAAAACGTAAATATAACCATAAATTTTTAAAGCTTCTTAGAGCTTCTCAAAACACTTAAGAAGATTTTTTCGATTAAAATACGTTTTTGAAAAAACCAGCTTTTAGGGAAAAAAAGAAATCCTGCAAAAAATAGACAGTACGTCTAACTAGTTTATTTGTGAAATATATCACTGCTACTTTAATGGTACAACTAATGGTACAACTAATGGTACTACTAATGGTACAACCATTTTTTTGTGTTACAAAATTCTCACACATTGGTTACTTTAAATGATCAAATGAGCCGATTTTACAGTTAAGCACCGTATGAGTATATTATGCCACGATTCTCGAAAGACAATTTTTTCGAACGCTCATATTTGAATAAGAATGTAGACGGACATGACTTTGTGGATACATTCCCGCTTTATTGTAGATGCAATGATGTAACTTTGTTTCTTTGAGGTGGGCGCCAGCCGCCACAAAAATCCTATTGATGGCAAAAGTTATTCTTATTCTTTAGTTTTTAAACTAGGTTCAAGGCGATTAAATTTAAAGTTCTAATTTTAAACTCATTCAAACTAGTAAATTCAAAAATCAATTCTCTTTTTTTCTTGTTACAGATTGTAGTTCAGGGTTCGAGTGTTTACCTAATGGCGATCCTCTTCCTTGTGCTCCCCGTTCCGGAAATTCTTATTTTTCTGACAGGCCTGCTTCTCCTGCAGAGTCTTCTCTTCATGCCAGGTCCAGGTCTCCTCCTGACAGGCATCAAACTTCACTCATACTTGGACTTACTCTTGAAGAACTTAGATTCATTCGGCTTATTCCACGCAAGAATGCGCACCTGTTACTCGAAATTCGCAAATACACTTTTCCTGCTGACAAACCAATCTGTTTGAGAGGAGCACGTAATGTCCTTTTGGCCATGCCAACCGAAGAGCGAAATGTTTTAACAACACCCAGTGGTTACATCATGGCAATATTTGAGCGTAATAATACACTTCTTCGCGGAATATATAGAAGAGATCATCCACCGCTAATGCGAGCGAAAATGAACATTAACAGTGGCGCGATTGTCGTAATGAACAAAGAGGAAATGGAGGAAATTCCCATAAGCAGCCGTCACCGACTTTCACAGAATTTTAATGTAGTACGATTAAATCACACGTAAACCAAAATCCTTTACACAATAACTCAATTCAAGAAAATGTATAAGTAAAATATAATATTTTTTGTGACCCGAATTCGGCTCGATGTCCTACGAATAACTGATATTTACAATAATGAGTAGGGTGTCCGCTATTTTGGCGATGTCGGAATTTTGTTCACCCCCCCCCCCCCCCTAAAAAACTTTCAACATGAATAAAAAAAGAATCGTGCAAAATGTAAGAAAGATCGGTTCATATTACCACATGCCCCAAAGCTGTTCAAATTTTTAATAGAAAATACACGTATTTTTCAGCCCACTTTACCCGAATATTCATAACTTTTCTTGAAATACACATAAATCAATGAAACTTGGCTAAGTTGTAGGACATAACACAAAGAACGAAATTTAATTTTCTCAGAATTTTTTGAATAATTTATCATTAAATTTGAGCTCTCCGAAGTACACGTTTTTCATTTTTTTTTAAATTCTCATTCTAATGAGAAGGTATCAGTTTTATGTAAAATTTGACTTTGTCGATTTTCATCAAATCTCCGCGTTTTGAGACCTCCTGAGTCAGAAAAAAAAATTTTTTACGAAGACATCTGTCTGTATGTAGTCTGTAGTATCGTGTAAAATGAACATTTCAAGCCAAAAAAACGCACGATATGAAAAAAAGTCAAGAGGAGAAAAACGTTGATTTTTGAACACCCTACAATATTTTCATAACAACTTTTTGAATTTTTTGAAAAATCAAAAATTCAAATTTTGATTGCACAAACAAATAATGAAAAAACAAAAATTCCATTTTGCTGTCAAACTATAAAAGATACGACAAAAGATGAATGGACCAAAATGACCGATATGCCGCGTAGTTTTTGTTTTATTCGTAAAAAACGGCATTGAAAATAGAAAAATTAAATTTTGAGACGAATAACACAAGCTACGAAAAAAATGACAAACACAAAAGTTGTTCATCCAGAAAAGAGGTACAAATTTGTTATTAATTATGTTTTGATAGGTTACATATTACATTCTCATTCTAATGAGAAGGTATTGGTTTTATGTAAAATTTG
>CAKNYM010052199.1:135993-157644 GCA_932195095.1 Andricus curvator | reverse complement strand
AAAGCGCGATGCAAATACGCCCGAGCGCGTAGCGCGAGGTGAATACAAAATCGAGCGCGAAGCGCGAGATAAATATATGATCGAGCGCGAAGCGCGAGATCCAACAGTCGCGCGCCCTAGGCGCGCTCAAACTTGCGAGCGAAGCGAGCCGCGCGCGAAAATATTGACAGTAAAAAAAATAAAATTTTTGGTGAAACGATGCAAGGTACGAAAACAGATGAATGAAGAAAAATTGTACATTCAAAAAAGATGTCTAAATTAGTCATCAATTTTTTGTACTAAATTCAATAAACGCAAGAATATGAAAATTCTGTAATTTATCTATTGGTAATACATCGATAAACATATGAGAAGGATACGAGCCGAAGGTTTTCTTAATACTATATTCGCAAAATAATCTTTTTATCTCTTTCTCTGGAACTGTTACATTTCCCTCATTTGATAATTAACTAAAATTATGGTTTTATTTCATCCACACAACATAATATTCGCTAATAATTAATTCATCTTTTTTTTAAAGATATAAGAACTCTAATACGAGCTATCAATTCAATACGGAGCGAATAGGCTTCCTTCCTGTGCAGATATAATCGGCTGAGTTTAAGGCCATGTATTGAGTGGGTCACGTGAACAGATTCCTACCTTACCGGTACTTTTTGTATTTCCTAACTTATTTTCACACGAAGCGCCACATCGAGTTGAAAATTTAGGATACTGAATAAGAAGGACTAGCAAAGGTTGGTCGCGTCCTGAATTTTTATAATTATGAAAAAAGTTTTTTTCGTAAATAATTTTTTTTTTTTTGCCTTTTCCATGACGAATACAATTTAGGAGCAGACCCACCTTTCTTAGTGATTCTTATTTATTATCCCCAATTTTCAACTTGATGTAACTGTTCGTTTGAAAATAAGTTAGAAAATAAAAAAAGTGTCGGTAAGGTAGGAATCTGGTCACGTGACCCAATCGTCACCTGTAGATCGATCCTATTCAAAGTAAATTATATTTGTCTAGTGCACAATAAGATTATGAATATTTTGTACCTTAATTTATTCGATAACGGGCTATGTTAGTGTGGTCCTGTAGACACTTCTCTGATATTTTCTGTAAAGGGGGCCTGAGTCAAGTCGCCCGCGGACTTCAAATAATGACGTAATTAAAAAGCGGTTTGGAGTCAGTTCAGAATCACATTTCAATCATAATTTATAGGGCATTTAAGTCCAAGCGCGGCACCATACATACCCCACTCTCTCCTACAATAGTAGTTTATACTGGTAACTAGATGTTTACATCAATTGTTTAAACATTTCATTATTGTTTTTAGAAATGTTCTCCTAGAGTAGAGATAGAAAGTCGCAGTTTTTTCAAGAAATTTCCACTTTTTGTCCAATTTTCAATTAGAGTGAGCTAATTAATTGAATACTTAACTAATGTTGAGAAGCATAATTGTTTTGCCAATTTATTATTATTGTTAATGATATACAATTCGAATAATGCTAGAAAGTTTCAGTTTTTTCTGAACTCTTCAAATTTTTGTGCACTTTTCACTTACTGAGGTAATAATTAATGCAAGTTGACAAAAAATATTATTTAAACAATTGATTATTCTTTTCAACTATATACACTTAGTGTAATGCTAGAAAATTGCTTTTTTCTGAAATCTTTAGTTTTGATTTGACTTTTTAGTTATGAACAAATAATAAGTGAACCTCAACAAGAATCATTTTTTGAGTAGTATTGTACTTTTTCAAGTGAATTATTTTTTTTTTCTTTTTCCAAAGTTTGAAAAAAAAATGATTTGAACAAAAAAGAATAAAAGAAACATTGGTAATTCGACATATTTTGATATACCCCCCCCCCCCACCGCCAACAAAATACATTCACGAAAAAGAAAGAGATTGTTTACAATAAATTTCTCTCTAATGTTTATTTATTATTCGTTCATAACTAAGAAGGCAAAGCAAAGGTGAACATTTCAGAAAAAACCGGAACTTTCTTGCACTTTTCTGAGAGAATATAGTTATAAAGAATAATAAATTGTTAAAATAACTATTTTCATTAACTTGCATTAATTATTCTTACCTCACTAAGTTTGAAGTGGACAAAAAGTGGAAAATTTCAGAAAAAAATCACAACTATCTGGCACTAATATAAATGAAGATAGTTATTAACAATAATTATCAGTTTAAACAGTTATTTTCGCTCAACTGACTTCACTCTAATTGAAAAATCGACAAAAAGTTAAAAAATTCAGAAAAAAACCGCATCTATCTAGCAATAGTATAGATGAAGATAGCTTTACACAATAATAATTTGTTTGAACAATTATGTTTGCTATATTAAATTAAATATTACCTCTCTCTCTAATTGAAAATTGTACAAAAAGTGGAAAATTTTTGAAAACACTGCGACTTTCTATCTCTACTCTAGCAGAACATTACTAAAAACAATCATTAATGGTTTAAACAATTTATGTAAACATATAATTATCAGTATAAAGTAGTATTTTATGTACTAGAAACAATTTTCATTTAAAAAAAGCTACAAAAAGTCATAATTAGCGCCAAAAACTCGCAAAACCGATTTTTTCACTTATGGGGGTCTTTTTTGGGACCCTATAAAACAGACTTATGGGGATAATACTTAAAAAGTAATATTTTATTCGTATTCTATGGCTATCTACTCGGTGGGTTTCCTATCACCACTACGTAGCGCGTCCTCAGGTTGCGGATAGAGGAACGGCCCGTAAGGCTGAACAGCCCCCAAGGTTAACTGCGAATACAAGAATAAGCAGTCGCGGACAGCCGATAGGAGCCAGTCGTGGGTGTGGTGAATCTAGCACTGGTAAAAAATAGGTACACGACAACCATGGCTTGGGGGGACCCACCCATTCGCGTTCATACACAATGGGTGGGTTCTGGCAGGCCAAGGTGCAGCAGCGTGTACCCACCTAGAAACTCTACCCGAACCAAAACTAAAAATCTTGTAAGGGAAAAATCCTGCTGCCCATTGGAAACTGTAATGTGTCTGACGACAAGTTGACATGGTCCTTGTCAGAGTCGGAAAGCTCCCATACTTAGACCTAGGGAGGTATGGGGGTTATCACTCCTGGGACAGTGGACTCACCTACGATCGGAATAGGATCCTAACGTGCGGATTATCTTGAAACTACCATGGCTAACTTGCAAAAACAAAAAACTACAGTTAAAGATCTAAGGGTAGGAACTCTAAACGCGCGTAGTCTAAAAACTGGCCGATTTAGCGAACTCATTAAGATAGCAATTGAATACAAAACTGACTTAATAGCACTTCAAGAAACCTGCTGGTCGGGCGATTTCGGGTCAATTTCTAGGGATAACTATACTTTGCACTGGAGAGGAGCTAAGGGGCAAAGACTGGGGACTGGTTTTCTTATTAATAAACGAATTTCGCAAGCACTTATCGACATGCAATTCATTAACGACCGGTTATCATACATTGTACTAAAGGGTAATTTCAGCAAACACGTATTAATCAATGTGCACTGCCCCACCGAGGACAAAGACGAAGACACTAAAGATCTTTTTTATGAAACAATCGAGCAGGTTTTTGACAAGTTCTCAACGTTTGACGCAAAAATAGTATTGGGGGATTTCAACGCGAAAATTGGAAAAGAACCAATGTATAGGCCTACAATAGGATCAGAAAGTTTGCATGACGTCAGTAATGATAATGGAACCAGAGTAATAAACTTTGCAGCTTCAAAGAACCTCGTTGTCAAAAGCACATATTTCAAGCATAAAAATATACATAAGGCCACCTGGACATCACCAGATGGTAATACTCACAATCAGATAGATCACGTTCTAATTGACAGAAGACGTCATACAAACATTCTCGATATAAGATCGTATAGGGGAGCGGATTTAAATTCAGACCATTTTCTCGTGATAGTAAAACTAAGATCTAGGCTAGCCTTAAGTAAGAAAACAAGCCGCACAGAGCCAACAGTTCGTTTCAATATAGATAAGTTCAAAACAGCAACAGAAACATTAAATTACCAAGTTGAGATCTCTAATAGTTTCGACGCTCTCCAAGAACAGAGAGACGATAACAATAATCACGAGGAGGACCCGGAAACCCTGTGGAGCAATACGAAAAAGGCGATAAAGGCAGCCGTGAAACTTACGATAGGTTTTAAGAAAGTAACCAAAAGCAAACTCTGGTTTGAGAAACGTCGGAAGGCCAGACTAAGTAGTTTACAAAATAAGTGCGATGAAACACATAAGAAATATCTCGAGATTAGAAAAAGTACAAATAGGCTCTATAGATCCAAGAAAAGAGAGTGGGAAAAGAATAAAATTCTAGCAATAGAAGCGCATAATAAACAAAATAACCCGCGTGAGATGTACAGGGGAATCAATTTTATAAAGAAAGGCTTTCAAAGTAGAACGGAAGTAATGAGGGACGAAAATGGCAATCTAGTAGCCGATGCGACAGAGAGACTGAATTTATGGAAAGATTATTTCGATAAACTATTAAATGTACGCGAGGCCCCCGTTGAAGGTAATCTCGGCGAAATCCACACTGCTGATATATTAATTAACGATCCTACTGATATAGAAATAGAAATGGCCATAAAGAAGTTGAAAAATAACAAAGCTGCGGGCATCGATGACCTACCGTCAGAACTGATAAAAAATGGAGGCCCTTGCCTCACAAGGCAAATTTGTAAATTGATACGCGCAGTTTGGAAAACAGAACGCATGCCGGAAGAATGGAATACCTCTATCATTATTCCCATCTTTAAAAAAGGCGATAAAACTAACTGTAACAACTATCGGGGAATTTCACTTGTGCCTTCGTGCTACAAGATCCTGTCTAATGTTATCCTAAGTAGACTAACTCCTTTTGCCGAGGAAATCATTGGGGATTACCAGTGTGGATTCCGCCGAAACCGATCTACAAGCGATCAAATGTTTACAATTAGACAACTGTTAGAAAAGAAATGGGAATTTAATGAAGCAGTACATCAGCTATTTATCGATTTTAAGAAAGCTTACGACTCTATTATACGCGCGCGAATGTACTGGATCCTAGAGTTCTTGGGTGTGCCAAGAAAATTGGTTAGACTTATCGAAATTTGCTTAAGCGGCAGTAAGGGTAGAATACGCGTAAACGGTAGTTTATCTGAAGAGTTTTCGATCCGCGATGGCCTGAAACAGGGCGATGCACTTTCGTGCGTCCTTTTTAACTTAGTTTTAGAATACGTGGTTAGGCAAGTGCAGGCGAATCCGACCGGTGCTACCCTCAATGGGGTAATACAAATTCTTGGATATGCGGATGATCTCGACGTACTAGGGGATGATAAAGAAACGGTAGCTAAAAATGCAGAAATCTTGATCGCAAAAGCCAAAGAGATTGGCTTGGAAGTTAGCGAATCGAAGACAAAATATATGACCGTCGTCAGGTCCGGACAAAGTAATCAAGACGGGGATCTAATGGCCGGAAATATGAAATTCGAAAGGGTTAACGAGTTTAAATACCTCGGGCCTATTATAGCTAGCGAAAATAAGATTAAAACGGAAATCAATGCGCGGCTACACGCTGGCAATGGGTGCTATTATGCAGCAAACACGCTACTAAAATCGCGATCGCTATCTAGAAACATCAAAGTAAAAATTTACAAAACGATAATAATGCCGGTCGTCATGTACGGGTGTGAAACGTGGGCGCTGACGAAAGGGGAAGAGAATAGGTTTAGAGTTTTCGAGAATAAAGTACTTAGAAAAATCTATGGTCCAAAAAGGGACGAAGAGACCGGCGAGTGGAGAAAACTGCATAATGATTAAGATGGGCGGGGCATGTAGCAAGAATGGGCAATGAAAGAACAGTGGCGCAAGTTTTAAGAGGGAGACCGACTGCTAAGAGACCCCTAGGCAGACCGAGAAACAGATGGGAGAAAAATGTAAGGGATGATCTAAAAGAACTAGGACATGATTACTTAAACTGGATTGAGAATGCACAAGACAGAGATGTGTGGCGGTCTCGGGTAGATGAGGCAATGAACTTTCGAGTTCGAACTGCTAATCTATAATAATAATAATAATAATTCTATGGCTATTTCTGAAAATAAATGTTGAGCTTTAACTCGATCTAGCCAATATTGTGATCATCATACCTCAATCAATATGAATTAAATTGTATAAACAAACACTTGCTAAAATTCGCCGTGACGAATCGGGGCGAATTCGATTGTGTATTTTACTCGCACGAATTTAACGCATTGACCAATGTTGAGGCGAAAAATAATTGATAAAAATCTCAAACCTAATCTTCAATTCTTAAAACTGGTTAGACGGAAAAAGTTTGTACCACAAAAATGATAAATCTATGATAAAATGATACTGTTTTATAGATTAATTTCTTCGTTTGATGAACTATTTTGGGAGAAAAAATGCTGCTAAATAGGATTGAAAAAATATATTTCTTTAGTTTTTGAAATGTACGTGACACATTTATTAATATTTTCAAAGAACACTGAAAAAAAAGATTAGTTGGGACAACTAATAAAATTGTTGGGATAACTATTTTAGTTAGTAAATAATGGTACTGCTATTTAGTTAGTTGTGAGAACTATTTTTGTTAGTTGGGGCACGAGCAGCTGCCGTTACTATTTAATTAGGTAGACTAACTATTTCAGTTTGTCAAAACGACTGTCTGTAGGTAGTTGAACTTACTATTGCAGTTTGTCATGTCTACTAACAAATTTGTAGGTATAACTATTATCTTTTCGGTTACAGGGAGTAATTAAAATATCTGTCACTAGACTATCGAAATCTGAATTAAAAAGATCACAGTCGGCACGCGGGCATCTTTTTTTGGGACATCTTAGGGACGCTGATGTCATTTCAGCTGATAAGACGTTCTAAAAAAATATCTCCCTATGCCCACTGGGATCTTTATAATTGCAGATGCACTTTTTAGATTAGGATTTCCAGTAATAAAACTTAAAACTCGTTTGATTTTTCAATTTCTTATTCATACCTTCCAATGCTTCGATATAATCGCCGAAACCTAAACTTTGCAACACTTCTGATACCTCCATCAATAAATGATGAACGAGATATCAAGTGAGCAACGAGTTATGACGGCCATGTCTAAACGTTCTCTCTCGTTTTACCGCACGTATGTTGGTACCTTTGTCGCATTTTCAATCGTACCAACCAAGCTAGCAAATAAAATAGTTATGCCATACCTATGATCTTGGATGAGTTTTAATTACGTAAAAAAACTTTCCTAAAATATGTTTGTCAAAGAGATATTTCAGATGTATTCTGTCCACATTGCATTATGTTATCTGAGCTTAGCAGTGTAGGTGGGATAATATAAATAAATACGTTTATTTGAAACATAAATTATCTGAGCGTATAAAGGCGAAATAAGTATGCACGTGCGAGAGTTTAACTTCTACTAAAAAAATTAGGTAATACTAATTAAAATATGTCATGTCATTAATTCATAAAATTATCCATGTACGCGATATATGCTAGGGATTGGCAAAATCCAAATATCTCAGAACAGTATGTATACACGAAATTTCAGAATATTCATTAGTTACGCTGTTCTTAAATTTCTGGGTTAATCAATTTTTCCTACATTACAAAAAAAATGAGGATCTTTTACAGTCTGGTCTTAACCTTGCACGTTATTCTTAATTGTATTGGTAAAGTACCATCATTTTTATTATTATCGTTTTTTTATACGCGGTGAACATACATTTGTTAAATTTTACTAAACTCAGTTCCGCAAAACGAGGACATTAAGGCATTTTATTAAAATTCACTCAGAAAAAAGTTTGTTTAATTCAACAAAAATTTGGTTGGATCAAACAAAGAAATACATTACTATATGGTCAATCAAATGTTTGTTTGATGCAACCAAATTTTTTGGTTGAAAAATGTTGGTTGATTATAATACATTTTTTTGTTGATCCAGCCAAATATTTTTATTGATCCATACATTTGTGTGGGGTTCGTTCAAAATGTTCTGCATACTATTGCAGACTCCAGTTTCTTCAATAAAGTTGACACTGTTAGTGTCCAGTTTGTAACACTCATTTTTTGAGAAATTCAAAATACGACGCACGATGAGAAACTTTTCGACGCGCAAACTGGCCACCACGTAGATGGAAGAATTTGGTTAAATCAACCAAATTATTTTATTACTTTAACCAAAACATTTTCTAACAAATAATATATTTCGCTCAATACATTTCTTTGGTTGCATCAACTAAACATGCTCAAATAAATAATTACTTTAAATTTACCAAAATAATTCTTTCTGTTCTTTAAAAATAACCAAAGGTTTATTTTCGCTGAACAAAGTTTTTAGTTTCAACTAAGTAGGTTGAACAAATTGTTCTGTTGAACCAACTCAATCTTTTCTCTGAGTGCTCTCATTCAGTCATGTAAAATGAAATAGGGTACTATTTGATGCAAAAATATAAATTATTATTGATAAAAATTCATTATAATTTAATTAATGATTCAGTAAGAATTAGTAGGGGAAAGTGGTCCTTAGTCAGCACTGTGGTTTAAGCCGGCACCCTCGCGTTTCTCAGAAATGGCATGCGTGTAGGCTTAACCATTTTGTCGTAAGACAGGTTGGTAGACATGGACGTAATTTACGCTGACAATTGTAACATTAGTTTTCGCTTGACAGCGTGAGCGTGGTATACATTTTTTGTGCAAACGGAATTCCATTTTTTTCCATTATTGTGAAGCAGCCACAGGTGTGTAGATATCTTGAAAAGTTCAATAGATTAAGTGCGTTGGTTTCTGTGTCCTGTGTGCTTTTGCTTGATAAAGTCGATTTTTCATTCGGATTTGTTCCGTGTGCGTGATAGCATGAAATATGTAAACATTCGTAGTGGTCCTGAGTCGGCACCAAACGAAGAACCAAACGAAGCGAGCCGCGCGCGAAGCGCGCTATGAGAATGTGCCCGCGAAGCGGGCGGATTTTTAACATTACAAATGACTCAAACTCTTTTACCTTTTCACAGAAATATCATCGGGTATGCCGCCCAAAACAAGGGACTTTCTGGCAAATTTTGGTACGAGTAACGAACATGCAGATCATCAAGGTAGCTATAGTATAAATAAAAAGTGATAACAGAAATGTCAATTAATAAACAGTTTTTATATCGGCATTTGATAAATTTTTAAAATTTCTTACACAAGTAAATATTTGACACGTATGGAACCTTATTCTTAATGTTTGAAAGAAAAATGTTCATAAAAGTATACCTACCAGAATTTTAATTTTTTACGGAGCGCTTTTTTGATATGCTCTTCCTCTTTCGAGAAATGTTGTTTCATGATATATTTATGTAGAAAAAAAGAAGCATCATAACTATTTTAGCAAGCAATCACTCAAAAATTATTTTACAAAATCCACTCTAATACTAAAAAAACCTAACCCCAAAGAAAAAGTTATGGAGTAAGTACGAGAAAACATATATCATACGTCTTATCTAGTTAATAGGGTGTCTACACATTTTACAAGACAAGCGACCTTGAATTTTAAAAGCTGGTACGATTTCCTGGATTCATCATGATTTCTCTTTTGAAATATCCAATTCTCTGAAAACAAACCCAAACTATAAAGCCTATTGCATGTCAACTACTGATCGCGTTATAATTTGGTCAGGTCCCATGAAGTGGGGCACAAGCGTTTGTTGCCTGAGCCTAGCAAATGGCGGGTACTAGCATAAGACATGCAGGGATGTTTCATCACCCCTGCCGCATTTCCTGCACTCTATCATGAGTTTGTACCCCATTTTGTGTATGTGACAGTTCAGGTCGTTGTGTCCTCTGAGAAACTGAACAACTATTCTTAGGTCTTTCTTGGGCAATTTCTGGAAGTCCCTGGCTCTCTCTATCCTGTACATATAGCCCAGGATTGCTTTTGCCTGTCAGCAACCCTGGATTTGCTCCAAGTATTCCCGGTATTTCGTCCGCATCCAGCTTTTGACGCCATCCCCATGCAGCAAGATCCTAGTTCTAGTTACGGGTTCGATCTTATGTATTCACTTGCTGCGCAGCTTTTTGCCAACCTGTCTGCTTTATCGTTGCCCTTGATCCCTGTGTGATCAGGGACCTACATAATGGTCACGCTGTTCTTTTCTGTAAGTTGGTTTAATGCCTCTATGTAATCCCCAACCAGCTCTGATGCTATGTCTGGTTTGCCAACTGAAGTTAATATCGCTTGGCTGTCCGAATGGATTGTAATCTGCCTAATAGTAGCGTTTACCTCGATTAACGTTTCAGCACGGCGAACTAAAGGACGGTGACATGTCACCCTCCTCACGGCGCTATCGTAAATTTAAGCTTCTGACCCCCACTCCTTCGGAGCCGTCATCGCACCCGATTTCTTCCCGGACATATGTTCCATATATCCCTGATTGGGACGCAGATGCGGAAAGTCTTGGTAAAGTTGAATCGTTTTATTGATAGAATTCATTGATAGAATTGGCTGTATACTGATGTCACTTGGGAGCCTAGTGTGTTTAGTCCTCCAGGTTCACCTATTTGCTCTTGCCAAGTGGCCCATCGCGTGAACTGCCCTGGTGGTTATCGCAACGTGTAGGGGTTCTACGCAGAGCACGTACCCTATCGCCGCTGTGGGCGTAATCCTCATCGCTCCCGTCACGCACCTAAACGTTAGCGTATGAAATCGTCGATGTCTGCCTTGCATCGTTTTGAGTTTCACCTGTGACTATCAGACCACAGCACTTTTCGTGAAAATGATCATGCTGGTCTTTTCCGGATTTACCGAGAGCCCTGATCTGTCACACCAGAGCTCTACTATGCGCAGTGCCAACATGGTAAGATCAATCAACGTTTCCAGGTGAACCCCCCTGATTAGGATTATAAAGTCATCCACGGGATACTAGCTGGTCTCGCACGCCACACCTTACAGCTTCTCGACAGATCACCCATGGACGGGTTTTTCTGAAAACACCCTCCTATGACCAAGAAGGTGACCATAGAATATGCTTCCTGTTCCATCTGCTGCTCCAATTTTGTTACGCCAGCATGGACCGCAGTATTTATAGAGCAGCCTGCCTGAAAGGCGTTCTGCTGTATGTGCAGCGGGGAGGTTAAAAGCACATCAATCCTAATGTATCTCTCGACCAGTTTCTCTACCGTCTTCAGAATGAAAGACGTTAAACTGATCGGCCGGAAATATATAGCAGCAGTGTAGTCCTCCTTCACGTCTCTGAAGCTAGCACCGCCTTTTTGGAAAATCAAATTCAAAACTATCCTATAATTAAGGGCTCATTTAGGGCTTTTAAGGGCTGTAAGTCCTAAATTTTGGGCTCTGCAATTTTTTATAAAAAACGGGTTGCACGCTGGCTTCACATGAAGCTAGCACCGCCACACCTGTAACTTCGAAACTGTTCATTTGATCTGATTCAGGTTTTTTCAGAAATTAAGGGCTCATTTAGGGCTGGCGATCCCCACTAGGCCCAATTTCGCAGTCCTTTTGGTTCTTTCTAAAACGGTGCGCGCTCTGGTTTCACATGCACATGTGAAGTTAGCCCCGCCACATCTATAAATCCGAAACTGGTGATGCAATCAATTCCAGAATCATACCAGAATTAAGGGCTCGTTAAGGGATCGAAACAACCCTAGGTCCCAAATTTTGGGCACTGCAATTTTTCATAAAAAACGGGTTGCGCGCTGGCTTCACATGAAGCTAGCAACGCCATACTTTGTAGCTTTAAGACTGTTCGTTTAATCCAATAGATACAGGCTTTTTCAGAATGTAAGGGCATATTTAGGGCTCCGAAAAGGTCACAAAGTATCTTATTATCATAGTTCCTTTTTCTATTTCTTAGAATGTAGCCCTTAGTCATATAACGGAAGCTGTCAAACGTAACTTTAGCAAAAGGTTATTGCAAAAGATTACATTAGAAATTAATTACAGTCACATTAATGTACTGCCAACATCTCTTCAGAAGAATCTTCTGAAACGCCTTTTCACTCTAAAATCACTATTTTTTTAGATTCAAATTTTTTTTCTCAAATTTGTATATTGGTCATTTGGTCCCTTTTTTATTGCCCTCCACTCTAAAGTCTTAAGCCAACCAAACGTTCGAAAAGTCGGACAATGAATAACTCAAGCTTAGCTATTACCTGATGGGTTGGTATATATGAGATTTTACGAGTAGGTTCCATTGTGCTTATTATGTTTTTGTTCTCATTTATCCAAATACCTGTCAAAGATCTAACTTGGCAATGTCGATATCGCTCTTAATATATTATTTCTTGCAAAAAAGCTAAATACTCTTTATTGTTGTCTGAGATATCAGGAAATTTGAAACATACTGCATGAAAAAAGAATTCGCGAAGCACCAATTAATAGTTTCTTACTAATGAATAACTTGTTAATAACAATTATTGTATTCTTATGAACGATAGTAGGCGATTAAAAAAATTTTTTTTAGTTATTACGCAGAGTTTGGCTTTAATCCGATTTCGAATAATATTCAAACAGTAGAAGATAATATTAATTATATTTTTCATTGTTATTAACAAATTGCATTTTGAAAACTCGCAGAATAAGCAATTTTAAAAAGCTTCAGGTACTTTTTTCAAAATTCCTTTTCTTGGCTTGCCAGTGATAGTTGGTGACGTAAACTTATATTTTGATGAGTTCAATGTAATGACAAATGTGATTCTTATAAACAAATTTTGAAAATATTTTGCAGTCTTGACAATTTTTTAGAGCTTGAAATTGCTTAGTGAAAAAATTACTGAGGTTCCACCTTTTGTCAAAAAACATTAGATTTTCCTATCCTATTAAGTTAAGCTTCTGAATTATAAGAAGAAAGTATACGTGCAAAAATAGTGCAAATAGAAAGAATATTATTCATGAATTTGTCCTTCAAATTTGTTTATAACAATTGAGGATGTGCAGAAAGCTCGAAACTTTGAGTCTAGTCTAAGCTGACTCAAAGATTTTAGTACTCGAAAATTGCAAGAAACTTTTTATTATGTTAACAACATTTTTAAGAGATTCTTTACTAAAGCGTTTTCTGGATCGCTGATAAGGAAATTAGGATCCAAGATTGTGACAAGGTTTTTAAAAAATTCATCAAATTTCCGGTTTTTTATGAAAGTCGGTACCATAGCAGTTTTTGGATATAATTGTTAATAACAAATGATTTGCTATTAATAATCTTTTAGTTCTTGTTTTGTGATTTTTTCTATCGATTGGATTTTAATGTAACTTATTTTTAATAGATTACGTGTTTTTATTGCATCTTTATCTCAAAATTAACATATTTTGCAAACTTTATGCTCAAATATAAAGAATTTGACAATGTTGTTCATTTTTCAAAAAATATGACCGAAGCTCTCTCTTAAGAATGTAGCTAGCTTGAGTTTAAAGAAAACCCTCTGAAGCCTTTCATACATACACTTATTATATCTTCTAGTTTTATCTACATAATATGTATTTTTACTTTCTAACAGTGGATTGCCCTTGCCATAGAACTTTGTATTCTTAGGGGCAATGAAGATACATACATACAAACATACATACAAACATACATACACGCATACATATATACATGTCCACAATCCTACATGCATACATTCATACATGCATACGTAACACATGCATACGTACATAGCCATACATGTATGCAAACAAGAGTGATTTATGTGACAACGGAAAATGACTTCTGAATCGGAACTCGCGCACTAGGCTAAGTTGTACCTTTTTAGTCCACGAATTTTTCATGTAAAATATATAATCGGATAGGTTTAAGAGGTCTCCTCTTTCATTTCTGTCTCTTTTATTGATTTTTGTTGTTTTCATTTCCACAATGCCTTGAATTTTTCTATATGAATTTAAAATACGGTGTGCCAATTACAAAACACAGGTACTAAATTTAAAAAGTTACTTATTAGAGAAAAATGTGAAAATAAATTAAGATAAACTGATTATTTTACTTAAAAATGCGTTCACAAGTTTTAATGAAAGTATTTACTATGCTGGCCATAGAGAAGGCGAGGACTCTATATGCATGCAAATTTAATACATACATTTTCAAGCAATTGACAAAATAAAAACAACCGAAAATTAAGGAAAAGGACAAAACTTAACCCAGATGGAAAATTCGGTGGTCCGCCGAAGTTCATTACCGGTGCAGCACTGGCCCGGTACTGGTCACCAGTACAGATAATCGGAAATTCACCCGTACTGTTTGACGGCTGGCTCCACGATCGAAACAGTACTATGACAACATTATATATATTGAAAAAATGAGAAAAATACATTTCAAAATATGGTTCCTGTGTTAGAAAATGGTTTGAAACACCAAAAAACAAAACGTCACACGAAAATTAAAACAATATGTTATTACAAAAATTGTCGCAGTTAGTGATAAAATTTCCAAGTTCCGTAGACGAAACTTTTGAATGCTTATTCGAAATAACATTTTATGTCATTATAAAAAGATGTGAAATGATCTAAAACGAGAAAAAACGAAGTATTACACGAAGAAAAATTGTAATCGATTTGAATTATTGTATCTAAATATTATTTTATTTATATTCCCGTTAATAGTTCATTTATTTCACATCTATATGAAGTCTTATAATCATTTTAAAAAATTTGCAAGAGAGTTAACAAAATGTTTGTTTTGATTTTTTTGAACTTTGGCTTATGAGGGTGGTTTTTTCATTGGCTTTCAATTCTGTAAGTATAGAATAACGGTTAAGGCTATCAACTGCTAGGCGATAGATTTATGTATAGATGTAGGTCCGAAACTCTGTAGCGTTAGAAATTTTCTTTGTAACATCATGTTTAAAAATTTAATATACATATGTATTCATTCTAAGCACGGTCATTAATATTTATAGACAAAATACTCCCACAGGTACCCAGGGCGGAATTGACCATCGCCCGAGATTTGCTTAACCTTACTGAGAGCAGACCCTCTCTTTATCCTCCAGCTAAGATAATTAACAGTTACAAATGCATTAAGTTTATTGCATTTATTGTTTGAACGAGCTCGATGATGGATGTTGTGAGGGTTTTATGATCGTTCCCTTAACTAGTTTATTGAACACCTTACTTTTATTAGGTGCCTATTATGCCATGAGTAGACTAACCCGACAGACTGTCTCGATCCGTGGTTTTACCCAGCATTGTCTTCCTGTTACATTTTAGGAAAATGACAATTCCGCCCTGCGGGTACCTGCGAACGGTTCCTCCACTCAGCCGAACTGCTGTCGTCGATCCTAGTCAGCGGGAGTCCTTTGTACCTAATAATTACTAAAATTCGGAATATAACATTTTTTTAATTTAGCACTTGGTAATTTACAAATAAAATATTTGAAATCTGCGAATTATAACAATTCCAACGATATGTTTTTTGACTTAAAAGGAAAATTTTTGAGTATATTTTACTCAAATCCACTGCAGTAGCTTTAATATATTGGCGCAATATTTTACTTAACTTGGGAAATTCCGTTTATTGCGTAACCAATTTATTTATGAAAGTTGATTGAAAATAATATTTTAACACATAAAAAGCAGAACAAAAAGGATTTTCATCAATATAATTTCAGTTACAAGTTCAGGAATATTACTCGCAGTTACCAGTACCTGAAATTTAAGTTACATTCTTAATATCAAAGTGCTTCAGTGTATTTTAGAAATATACGAAATGAGCACAGGGTAAATGTACCGTTTGTTATACAACATACTGTTTTTCAAATTCATAAATTAAAAAATTTTTAACAGGGACTAAAACAGAAAATTGCATTTGCTGAAGTAATAAAAAAGTTTAATCTGAATTCTGCAAATATCGAAAATAATTATTATTTCTTTTAAAAATAATATGTTTGATATTACTGGCTCCAGACGTTTTACTTCTGGTACTTCTTCTTTCCGTTTTATTAACTTAGGCCTGAACCTAAACATACTAATTTTTAAATCAAAAGAAGGAATTTTCCACATAAGAGTTGAATTTTTAACCGAAATTTTTTTTTGTCAATAAAGAAAAAATGAACTTGGCCAAAATGATGAATTTTCAATCAGAAAATATTAATTTTCTACCCAAAATGATTAATTTTTAACAAAATAAATGAATTTTAACAAAAATATTCGAAATTAAGAAATACCTAATAGTTGAATTTATGACCTAACAGTTAAATTTTCAACCAAAAAAATTAATTTTCAACCGAAAAGATGAATTAGCCACCAAGAGAATTAATATTCTACAACAAAAAACGAATTTTCATCAAAATAAAGGAATTTTCAAACAAACATAGAATAGTTAAATTTTCGGTTAGAACAAAATTAATTTCCAACAAAAAAAAACAATATAATTTTTACTTAAAACGGAAAACATGTTAATTCAATTATTAATTTGGAACTAATTCCAGTAGGTTTAAGATATATTTAGAAGTTTTAAAAAAATTTCAAAATAATTAAAAAATTGAAAATATTTCAATACATGTAAAAAATGTAGTTTTTTTGAAGATTTTGAACATAAAATTTAGAAGCTTTATAAGGATTTTGAAAGGTTTCAGAAAAAATAAAATTTTGTATCAAAATTCCTAGAAAAACGAAAAATGAATTTTTGTTTGAAATATTAATTTTAAAAAAATATTTTTGAAAATTTACAAAATTTTCGAAATAGAATTTGGAAGGTTTTAATGCAATTTGTTGAATTTTGCAGGATTTTCAAAAACATATAGGAAAAATTCGAGTTCTAAGATAAAAACAAAATGTTCATTAGATTCCTGGAAAACTTTTAATTGATTTTTTTAGACAAATTCTTAACAGAATATTCAAAAAGATTTCAGAACAAATTTTGATTTATAAATTAATGTTTTTAGCTTAAAATTGCTCAAAATCATATAATTTTAAAACTTTATCAATTTTTAATTGATTCCCTGGTGGAAAATTTTGCACAAAAAAGTACAATAAGCTAAAACGATTCTTACAGAAATCTTCAAATAAATCAAATAAATTACATCCAAAATTACAGGAAAGTACAACTTTGTTCTATTATTGGGACAAATGTTGTAATTTTATTGTATATTGTTGTACTTCATTGCAGTTTAAATTTCATACAAGAATTTACAAAAAAGTACAACTATGTACACAAATTTACATCTACAAGAATCTACAGGAATTCACAGGTTTTGCAGACAAAACTTTGTTCTTTTTCGAACTATAGGATGTCAAATATATTAAATATTGCAATGAGATAATTTTAAATTAAAATGTGTACATGATCACTATGAAAAAAGCTTCTATGTTTAAACCTTAAAGGAATGGTAGAATATTAAAAAACAATCATGAATAATTGTTATTGAACAACAAGAAACCTTGCGTTTGAAGTTTTTCTCTTCAAATATATGGCAATCGATTGGACACCATATATGTCTTTGAAAACTTATTAAGTAATATCATGAATTTGGTATATTTCTGAAACAATTACATCTCAAAATTATCTTTTAATAATTTGACACGCCCAGTAAAAAAGTATGAATAGTCTCATTCCTAGCCTAATTTTGCAACTTATTAACAAGCATCATAAATTTGGTTTATTCCTGAAACAATTGCATTTCTTCAAATTATCTTTGAATAATTTGACACGCCCAGTGCAAAAGTATGAATGGTCTCATTCCTAGCCCAATTTTGAAACTTATTGACCAGCATCATAAATTTAGTTTATTTCTGAAACAATTACATTTCTCAAAATTATCTTTTAATAATTTGACACGACCAGTGCAAAAGTATGAATAGTCTAATTCCTAGTCTAATTTTGAAACCTATTAACAAGTATAATAAATTTGGTTCATTTTTCAAAGAATCGCATTTCTCAAAATTATCCTTCAATAATTTAGCTCGCCCAGTGTTCCAAACAAAAAAATCATGTTTAGTTTTTCTAGGAGTTTTGATAAAAATTTTAAATTCTTTTGAAATCCTTCAAAATGTTCAGAAAGTTTCTAAGTGTTCTGTTAGGTTGAAAATTCAACTATTAAGTTTAAAATTCCTTAATTTCAAATATTTTTGTAAAAATTCATGTATTTTGTTAAAAAATCATCTTTTTGGGTAGAAAATTAATCTTTTTGGTTTGAAATTCGACTGATTGGTTAACAATGTTGTAGTTTAAGACTCACTATTTTAGTGAAAAATTATTTTGTTTGGTTGAAAATTTACCTATTAGTTTGAAAAATGAACTATTAGGTTGAAGATTCCTTGATTTCAAATATTTTTGTGAAAATTCATGTATTTTGTTAAAAATTAATCTTTTTGGGTCGAAAATGAATTTTTTCTGATTGAAAATTCAACATTTTAGCTAAGACTTTTTTTCCTTTATTGACTTTATTGACTATAAGTTAATAAGAATAAAACAGAAGTACCAGTAGTAAAACGTCCGGAGCCTGTAATATCAAACATATTATTTTTAAACAGAAGAATAATTATTTTCAAAATTTGACGAATTCAGTTTACAATTTTTTTGTAACACTTCAGCAAATGCAGTTTTCTGTTTTGGTCCCTGTTCAAAATTTCTAAAGTTAAATTTGAAGAACTACACGTCGCAGAACCAACGGTAAAACACTATGCTTGTTTCGTATATTTCTAAAATACACTGTAACAAATAAAATTTCATATAAACTTGAACATTTATTCTTTAATTTTCATTATTTAAGGCAAATAACATATCGTTGGAATCTTTATAATTTACAGATTTCGAATATTATATTTGTAAATTACCAAGTGCACAATTCAAAAAATGTTATGTTCCGCATTTGAGTCCTCATTAGATGCAAAGGACTCCCGCTGACCAGGCTTGATGAGAGTAGTTCGGCTGAGTGAGGGGGAACCGTACACAGGTAGCCGGGGCACATTTTACCATCGTACAATATAAATAATAGATATACAGTGAGAACCACCCGAAATAATTACCCGCTAAAATTAATGGTGGCAACCTCGTGCTCAGGGTAAAATTAACGCAATAGGAAAAGAGAAGTCTTTCAATTTTTATAAGAGTTGTTTGACAACTCACATAGTGAAAGAGAATACTTGAAAATGTTACCATTCAAATACAGAACTGATCTCCAATTCAGAATTGAAATCAAGTTCAGGCTGAACTGAAATTCAGAAAAAATACATATGTCTGAATTTTGTTCGTTTAATTCAACCTCAACTCTGAATTAAAGTTATAGATTAGAAAATCTTATTAAACTTATGTAGCTATAAATCAAAAATTGAAATGTACATTTATTTATAAAAATTGATCAAATAATTATTATTTTTGATCAATTTAAACAAAATTACAGCAATTAGTCATTGGCAATACATTTTCAGTTAGTTCCGCAGGAAAATGAGGCCTATTCGTGGAATAATGTTAAAATATGAATTTGTTTATATATATTGCAAGAATAGCTGCTGGTTGACAATTATTTGAACAATTTTCATAAACAAATACAGTTTTAGTATGTCACAATGAATAGGCTCAAATTTTTTTTTATAATGAACGAAAATTTGCCTTGCCAATGACTCCTGGTCATTTTTTTTCAAACTAACAAAATCTGTTAATTATTTAACTAATCGCAATCAGGCATTAATTTCCCTCATACTTTATACGTTGAACTATGAATTTTAAATAACTAAGCATTGCGAATAACGATAAAATGGTTTTAGTTCGTTAATTTGTTTACAACATTATAAACAATTTTTTTCTCAATCTAACCTACTGGAAATCATTTCTGAGTATAGTTTCTGAAGATCTTAAAAAAGAAAGTAGATATGAAAAGTTAGGAAAAAATATTGTTTACTTTATTGTTAATTAAAACATTTTTGTCCGGTTTAAGTGAAGTTTCTCCTCCGACTGGCTTTACCTGGAAGCCTGGCAGACATTAAAGAAAAAAAAGCATTAAAACCCATTGAAAATTGGCTTGCCGACAGACTTTTGTCTCTAAAAAGTGCTTTTGGTTATATGTGCCGCGGGCCAAATTGACCCCAAAAATAGTTTTTGGGTTTCTATGCATTGGTTAGTATTTATATTTCTATGTGACTTTTGCTACCATCTACTGTAATTTTTTGAGTCAATTTATCATACTTATACTTAGTGTGTACATCGTGTTATTATAATCAAGTGTGACCACTGACCAGCAAGATTTGAATAAATAAAATTTAAAGCTCATCATATAAAAGATTAAATTGATTTCAATACACAACATTTCATTCCAACAATAATTTCTCATGTAGGCTGTAGATACCGTTGAAAATGTATGAAAATGCCAAAACTTAAAAAAAATGATCTCAAAATGTTATTTAAACCTTTTGATACTTAAAGCAATTTTGAGATGTATTTGAATTTCAACTGCTAATTGTGTGATCTACAAAGTAATGTAGCTTTTTGGGTTTTTGTTTGATCAAAAAGTGGTATGGGAGTTTTTAATATAGTTATTCCGGGGGGGGGGGGGCAGAACTCGGATTAGAACTTTTGTCAGGGTTACCATTTTTTAATTAAAAATTCAAAACTTTTGTAAGTGTTACAATTTTTTTATTCAAATTCAATTTAAAATGATAAACATAATTAAATTTCCTGAAGCTAACAAAACTTGTCCACAATATGTCCATTTTTCTAATTACGAGTGCGCCACAATGGGTACTAAATCCACAGGTATACCTGCGCATCCATTCCTGGGGAGATATCCGAAATTTAAGCTTCTTAGTGCTCCCTCAAGTGATGTTGAATTAGTTCACCAATAGAGGCATTATAATTTTGAACATATTTTTGTATTTACCACCTTAAATATAAATCGAATGCAATAATAGATTTCATTATAAAGGTATGAGAATGGCAAATGGATAAGGGCCAACAATAACATTTTAGAGGATGAAAAAAAAGTTTTCTACGATTGGTTTCAACTTTAAGAATATATAATTTCAAATAAATTATGAAAGCAGATGTTCCTGAGAACTCTAAATTGAATATTTCATAACATTGAGAGAAATTTTTTTCTGCGCGGAAGGGGAGAAAAAGGAAAATGTCCTTATCCAGTTTTCCACTTCATAAATTTTAAAATTGCATATTTTTTTAAAAAATCACCAAAATATAATAAGGAATTCTTCGAGCATGTTGAATATGTCAAATATATTTATTCTTTTATAAGTGAAAATTGTGAGAAAATTTTCGCACTGGAATTTAGGAATTAATTAAAATATATAAGAATGGCAAATGGATAAGAACCAGAAATGAAATCTTACAGGATGAACAAAAAAAGTTTTCTGTGATAGGGGAACAACGAAAAAAGCCCTCATCCAGTTTTCTATTTCATAAATGTTGAAACTGGGCATTTTTTACAAAATCACAAAAATAGCCAGCCCTAAATGAGCCCTGAATTTCTGAAAAAAACCGAATCAGATCAAATGATCTGTTTCGAAGTTACAGGTGTGGCGGTGCTAGCTTCACATGTGAAACCAGAGCGCGCACTGTTTTAAAAATAACCAAAAGGACTGCGAAATTGGGTCTAGTGGGGATCGCCAGCCCTAAATGAGCCCTTATTTTCTGAAAAACCCCGAATCAGATCAAATGAACAGTTTCGAAGTTACAGGTGTGGCGGT
>CAKNYM010052199.1:94868-135983 GCA_932195095.1 Andricus curvator | reverse complement strand
AGTTACAGGTGTGGCGGTGCTAGCTTCATGTGAAGCCAGCGCGCAACCTTTTTTTTATAAAAACTTGCAGAGCCCAAAATTTGGGACTTACGGCCCTTAAAAGCCCTAAATGAGCCCTTAATTAAAGGGATAGTTTTGAATTTGATTTTCCAAAAAGGCGGTTCTAGCTTCAGAGACGACCCTCCTTCCCAGTTTTGGAGATGAATGTCACTTTTCCGTCCTTTGGTGCTGATGACACATGTTTGAGGGCAATGCTTGCCGTTAATAGTTTCGTCATGGGGGAGGGGGGGGGGCGAAATCCATACCCGTTTGTAAGAGCATTGAGTAAACGCCATCCGTCTCCGGTGATTAACAGGGGCAGAAGGACCCATTGGCTTATTCCACCTTCATGATATCAACGACCTTGACGATGAAATTCCAGTCAGCTCTCTCCCTCTCGTTATCAAGCCTCATGAGCCCGAGGCCTGTCTCCAGATTTTTGTCCAAGATCTTGTAACGCAAAAGTCCCTGCGATCTTCCTGTTTGTAGATTCTTATGTTCTTATTGTATTCATACTGAGGCGTCTAGTAGATGTCCCAGTCTGAAGGCAATTTAGTTCTGTTTGGCCTATTGTGCAACGGTCTAGTCTTTTTATAAATTTTCTCCAGGTGGGTGTTTTACCATTCTGCTGCTTTCTTAGACTTTATTGTACTTACAGGGCAACTGCCATTGTGTCATCTAATCAGAGCCCTTCGCTTGCTCCTCAGTTCTACCGAGCATATAGTCAAATCGAAAACCTCACTCCTATTTTTAAAGATGGAATGTGGGAGTATTCCCACGATTAGGGATATCGAGCTGAGTACCCGCTAGGTATCTAATTAAATCCCTTCTTCTGCGTTGATGTTTGTGCTCCCCCATACTTTATGTTGGAAATTTGCATCACAGCCCAATAGCAGAGGAATCTTATTCTCTTAGGAGCGCCGAGTTAGAGACTCGGCCTCTCTTAGAGTGTGCGGCCCATCAGCATTGCCTGGAAAATAAGCCGAGGCGATATATACCTCTAGTCTTTTTACGTTTTTGTCCCTGAGACTCTCCTTAATAACAATCAGGGCCCTGGAACAGAGCTTAGGGACCAGAATCGTATCTATACTCTTGACGGCTATGCTTGCTTTGGTGCTTTTTCGTGTGGCACCTCTAATATCGAGCCACACATATGGAGTTCATAGGCCGAACCGCATTCGCTGTGGTGCACATTTATCTGCATCATTGAGATTCCAGTATCAACTATTAAGAGACTAGTTCGGGACGTCTCTTGGAGTCCTTTCTCCACTCTTCTGTAGACCGAGCAGGGGGAGTTGCTCCAGATGATGCTGTGATATCTCAATATACTTGTAAGGAGACTTAGTTGCTTTCGGAGAGCCGCCCTGTGCGGTCTTGAAATTTATGTGCACCGCTACGCTTTTTCGTCTTTATAGAGAGCCTGGCATCGGTTTTGAAGATCTCTACCGCTTCTGGTATTAAAGCTCCGAGAAGTTGTGCCCCTTTGGCGGTCGGTCACAAGAGGGCCCCAGGCAGTACAGTCAATATGAAAAAAAATTTCAACGTTTAATGGCATTAGTTTGCTACAAGAGAGAAACACTTTCCTATTCAAATAAAGTTTGTATATTCAATTAGTTATTGCTGCAGACTGTAACGTGGTGTTTTTCACCCGTTACATTAATCAGAAATTAAATTAATTCTGGGTTTTAGAATGAGCAACCCGATCAAAAAATAAAGAAAAGAAAGAAAAAAAAGAACTCGCAGACCAAGGGTATTTTTGCTTAAAAAAAAGAGAAACCCTTCAAAAAATGAAAAAAATATCTGTAAAATCTGAATTGTATTCGTCAAAACTGATTTATTCATGCAAACATGAATGATAAGAATAGTCTTTTCATCACCGTATTCATAGTTGATGTTGCAAGGAACACCTTGGCCTAGCAGGCCGGGATTGCCTTTTTGTGTATGTAAAAAATATGCACTTTACCGTGAAGCACACCACAGGTGGAATTTTCACAAAATCCTACTTTTTTATGGATTTAGACTTCACCAAAAGAAATTTCTATGGACATAAGGGCTCGAAAATCGTGACCAGTCGGGCCTGTGAGACCCGCTTGCCTTTTTGAGGGTTGATGAACAATATTTATTTGAAGGAAAGAATAGTCTACTAGTTGTAGATTTTCTGAAATCCTACAGTATTAACCGACTTTTTAGAGTTTTAAAGTTTCTGCAGAAAATTTGGCTTTAAACTTCTTTTATCGCACTGTTGTGTAATTACTCTGGTAATAAAATTGAAAATCTCTCAAAAAATTCTGATCTATAGTTCTTTTTAAGTGAACAGTTAATATCACACAAAGTTAAGCTTTATAAAATTAAATAAATCAAAATTTACATTCCTTTGCGTTATTTGGTAGTTTCGGGCGTTACTTGCAAAAGCCTTGAAGATTAATCGAGCCCGTCCGAACGTAAACAGTCAGGGCCGTGTGAACCATTTCCTAATATTACGCAATTAGCGCATGAGAGTACCCGCGCACTGCTCCTTTTTTCCACGCTTCTGGTGGTTTCACGCTTCGATGAAGTCCCTTTCTCGCCGCCGAGGGGCACAATCTCTCAGCTCGAAAACGTCGCGGCAGCAATTTCAGGAACTATGAAATCCGGGCTGGTTAAATCCAGCCTCCAGTACATTAAATATCAGAATTTTTACTTTTGGCCTTTAGATTTTACACAACTCTGTTGTATTATTTATAGTTCTGTATTGTATTAAATCCTAAAATAACTGTAAACTTGATCGAAATGCAGTACTGTTCTTCATTTATCGAACTGATTTGGGTAAATTTTAATAAACACATTTCCTGCGTGTACTTTAAAGTAAGGTAAAATAAATTAAGTGTGTACATCTTTTTATTTAGATTGAAGTCATCACTTATTCATATGAAGCAAACGTTACGCGATCGCGTCCTTTTACTAAACTTTTAACAATTATAGGTTTCTAATTAATCCGAATAAAAATTAAGATATCTTTTAGAATTACATGGCAAACTTTGATTTCACAATTTATGTTTTAACCGACTTATAAAAAATAAAATGAAATAATCAAATTGTGCTTTTACCATTTGCAATACATTTTTAACATTACAAATGACTCAAACTCTTTTACCTTTTCACAGAAATATCATCGGGTATGCCGCCCAAAACAAGGGACTTTCTGGCAAATTTTGGTACGAGTAACGAACATGCAGTTCATCAAGGTAGCTATAGTATAAATAAAAAGTGATAACAGAAATGTCAATTAATAAACAGTTTTTATATCGGCATTTGATAAATTTTTAAAATTTCTTACACAAGTAAATATTTGACACGTATGGAACCTTATTCTTAATGTTTGAAAGAAAAATGTTCATAAAAGTATACCTACCAGAATTTTAATTTTTTACGGAGCGCTTTTTTGATATGCTCTTCCTCTTTCGAGAAATGTTGTTTCAGGATATATTTATGTAGAAAAAAAGAAGCATCATAACTATTTTAGCAAGCAATCACTCAAAAATTATTTTACAAAATCCACTCTAACGCTAAAAAAACCTACCCCCAAAGAAAAAGTTATGGAGTAAGTACGAGAAAACATATCTCATACGTCTAATCTATAGTTTATAATGTGTATTAAGGGTAGTTTTTACGAGAGAGGAATTTTTTTTAGATTTAAATTTTGCAGTTTTACAGAGCCCAAAAAAGCCAAACATTCTGGCGCTGTTTTCTTTCTCATTTTCAAATTTTCTGTATTGGAGTTCTGGCTAGCAGCATCTCCACCAAAACCCTGCTTTTTAATAAAAATAAGAGTGCCCGAAAATCGGAATTGCAAAACATGTGCCTTTTTTGATGTAATGTCGCGGCAATCTTTACTGCGCTCAGCCGACTGCGAAGATATATTTTTCCAGACCAGTTTAAAAATATATATATATATATATATATATATATATATATATATATATATTACATATTACGTGTATTATCAACATTATTTTACCTTGAGAAATTCAGATAGTTTTGTTACTAAATATAGGATTCAGACTATACATATGGTCTGACACCAGTATAGGTTTATTTTATGGGTACGTAAATGTTGTAATCTTATCTTATTCACGGTTCCGTAATCTCCCTTAGCAACAGCACCACGTTCATTGTAAACTTAGCTCAACCTAAAGATTTAAAACAAATAGCACCTGAGTATTCTTTAGTTTCTGTGTTAATAAAATTACTGATTAATACATTAATAAGTTTTTCCTCTAAGTTGAAAAGATGAGGATTTTTTATACCCACGTTATATCCCTGGCGGCTATCCTCAATTATTTTGGTAAATATAACCATGTCATATATCTATAATTTTAAGTACATTTTTTTAAGCTATGTCGCAAAGCAGAGTTTCTCAGAATTTCCTTCCAAACCTTATTTGCGCTGGTCCAAAATGAGTACGAATGCAATGTGTATTCACTCCAGGGGATCCTTTCCACTTTTCAAAACTAAAACATTATTTTGCATGAACCTTTGGTTTCAAAGGATTCTGGACTTCAATAAAATTAAAATTTCTGAAAAATCGAAATCATAAGAGTTAAAATATTTTAGAAACTGAAAATTTTTTACAAGTTTTTTGTGCAGAATTTTAAGACTTTCATCAAAAGGTCTTGTGCATCTTTTCAATAAAGTCAAATTAAATTGCTTTGAATTCTGACTTGATCGAAAAGTGTAATGAGACTTTCTAGTACAACTCTTCCGGTAAAGAATATTTCAAAAGAAAAATTATGAATTACTGAGAAAGGCTGTGACACGCTTTAACAAATCGAGGATATGTTTGCGTTTCTTCACCGAAAATTGGTATTTTTAACAAGAAAATCAGCCATTTTTAAGAAATTCTGAAGCTTTAACAATTTAAAGTTCTCGTTTTTCGACGATCTAAAGATCTCATTATCAAGCTACTGCTAAGATTTTTCCAATGGAAACGGATATTTTGAATAACGGAAATGGATATTTTGAAAGTAAAGTCATCAGTCATTGAAGATCTTTTCAAAGAAAAAGAAAATCTTACACATTTGTAGCGTTAATTTCCTCCAGAATGCACACAACTCAGCCAGTCATGACATGAATACTCCTAAATGGCGGTTCAGTACCACCAAACCGATTGTGGGTTACTACCGTGCGCGCTAGCCTCGGTAGGTTTTTCTAGTTTGGATTTCCATGAAAATATGCATCTTCGTTGATAAAACCAACAAAAACCTTAATTTCTGAAAAATCGTTAACTATCCTTAAGAATCGATTACTTTTTCTCCATAATACTTATTTGCCTTGATAAAACGTAAATATAACCCTAAATTTTTAGAGCTTCTTAGAGCTTCTCAAAACACTTAGGGAGATTTTTTCGATTAATATAGATTTTTGAAAAAAAACAGCTTTTAAGGAAAGAAATACATTCTGCAAAAAAAGACAGTACGTCGAACTACTTCATTTTTCAAATATATCACCGCTACTTTATTGTTTGGTTCAATCACTTTTTTGTGTCACAAAATTCTCACACATTGGTTACTTTAAATGATCAACTGAGCTGATTGTACAGTTAAGCGCCGTATGAATATATTATGCCACAATTCTCTAAAGCGAATTTCTTCGAGCGCTCAGATTTGAATAGGCATGTAGACGGACATAACTTGGTGGATACATTCCCGCTTTATTGTAGATGCAATGATATAACTTAAAGATAAAGAAAACATAATTAAACAATTATAATTGCTTCTTATTGGCTATGGGTATCTCTAATGATTAAAATTTATCATAATCTGTGGGTTTTCAAGTGAAGTACGGAATTACAAAAAAAATTTCGACTAATCCTCTTGATTACAGCAGAATAGGTGAGAATTTTGTTTCTTTTAGGTGGGCGCCAGCCGCCACAAAAATCCTATTGATTGCAAAAGTTATTCTTATTCTTTAGTTTTTAAACTAGGTTCAAGGCGATTAAATTCGGTTATTAAATTCAAAGTTCTAATTCTAAACTCATTCAAACTAGTAAATTCAAAAATTAATACTCTTTTTTTCTTGTTACAGATTGGAGTTCAGGGTTTGAGTGTTTACCTAATGGCGATCCTCTTCCTTGTGTTCCCCGTTCCGGAAATTCTTATTCTTCTGACAGGCCTGCTTCTTCTGCAGAGTCTTCTCTTCATGCCAGGTCCAGGTCTCCTCCTGACAGGCGTCAAACTTCACTCATACTTGGACTTACTCCTGAAGAACTTAGATTCATTCGACTTATCCCCCGCAAGAATGCGCACCTGTCATTCGAAATTCGCAAATACACTTTTCCTACTGACAAACCAATCTGTTTGAGAGGAGCACGTAATGTCCTTTTGGCCATGCCAACTGAAGAGCGAAATGTTTTAACAACACCCAGTGGTTACATCATGGCAGTATTTGAGCGTAATAATACACTTCTTCGCGGAATATATAGAGATCATTCAGCGCTAACAAGGGTGAAAATAAACATGAACAGTGGCGCGATTATCGATATGAACGAAGAGGAAATCGAGGAAATTCCCATAAGCTGCCGTCACCGAATCTCAAAGAATTTTACTTTAGTACGTTTAAATAACATGTAAACCAAAATCCTCCACGCCATAACTCAATTCAAGAAAATTTATAAGTAAAATATAATATTGTTTGTGATCCGAAGTCGGTTCGACGTCCTACGAATAACTACCGCTATTTTGACGCTTTTGGCATACCCCCCCCCCCCCCTAAAAGCTTCCAACATGGATAAAAGAAGAATCGTGCAAAATGTAAGATAGGTCGGTTCATATTAACACGTGCCTCAGAGCTGTTGAAATTTTAAATAGAAAATACACGTATTTTTCATCCCTCTTTACCCGAATGTTCATAAATTTTCTTGAAATACACATCAATAAATTAAACTTGGCTAAGTTGTAGGACATAATACAAAGATCGAAATTTAATTTTCTAAGAATTTTTTAAATATATTATCTATACAGTTGAGCTCTCCGAAGTACACATTTTGCGTTTTTTTTTCTACTGAAAACCTTGTAAATTGGCATTTAAATTTTGTCAAAAAAAGGTTTACGAATTTTGGGTTGTGCAAATTTTTGCAATTACTCTTCAGAAATGTTGAGCCAAAATAAATCAAAAGAAGTTTAATTGTCGCCTATCAAAAAAGCCACGCGGCTCGCTCAAAATCACCAATGAAAAACTTGTAGCGACGTTGGATAAATGCCAAATAACCGATAGAAATGCTGTTTGCATTATATTAGCGCTAGATGAAGCTTGCGGTCTAATCTTCAATCAATGACCATTGGAAAGACCTACGGCAAAAATTGGCTGTAAAAATACACAACTTATTTCCATCTGAAGAACTTAACGCCGCAGTTATCCATTGAGATGGGAAATTGATGGACAGTTATGGCAAAGAAAAAAAATCGATGGTTTTGCAATTATTATCTCAAACTCGAAAACGGAAGAAAATTGTGTCGATCTCTGCGCTTGAGGATGAAAGTGGTTTGACCCAAGCGACTGCTCTTACAGAGGTTAATAAAATATTCATTTCTATTTCACATCTTAGACAAATTGTATATTTTTTTCACTTAGAGAAATCCATGCTAACTAATTTTTTTGTAAATTGAAGTTACTTTGAATCGTAGGTCATAATTTTCGAACAAATATTTTGTAGTTGCAAAAACTACAAACAAATTGTGTTGCAACACTTCTGGAACAAATTCTTGGTCGCGATTTGTTTTATCTGCCTGGTAGACACCACATTTTCGAACTGGTACTTGGGGGAGTCTTTGACATTCTTATGCCAGCAGCTTCAACTGATCCTTTTATACTTCTGTTCAAAATGTTTTAGAGCGGTTGCAAAGATATTTATAGAAAAAATTTCAGAGTCAGTTTGAATGATATAAAAATCGCTACAGTTTTGAAAGATCATATTGTAGGAATTCAGGTTTGTTCCCAAAAAATATTAAATGCTCAAGTTCAGCCACGGCATGATTATCGCGAGTTTCTTATGTTATATTCTATCTTTATCGGAAAGTTCTACGAAAATAAAAGAAACTTTCTAGGCCAGGCTCCGTTTCCTGTGCTCACTGGATGGCCAAATTAATTTATTGCCTCAAAATATTCTTTTCCCGTAAAGTTTTCCGTTTGGCAGCATCCGAAGAAAAGGAAATTCGTGACATTTGCATTTTTCACTTGTTGTATGTTTAAAAGCATGATTTGAAGCTCCATTTGCTAATGCTGTTTCGAAACCTGATTAAAATTGTTTAAAAGCATTGCATGATTTCGGAAAAATAAATATCTCTGTGAGTAGAATTGCGATGAAAAAAATTTCAAACCAGCTATGTTACTTGAGCCCAGAATCAGCCGGAATGAAATTTCTTGAAAAAAAATGTCCGATGACATAAACAGAAAAATGGTTTTGAATATCAAAGAGAACGAATTTTCCGATTTTTTATACATTATTCGATAAGAAAATCGATTTTTTCATCACTCCAAAAACGACCACATTTTCTGAAAGAAATTTAAAAATGCTTGCAATAATTTGCTGCATATTGAAATTGATTTCGATTCATTTGCAACTAGGTAAAAAAAATCTCCTTTCGAAGAATTGGCCGAATATCAACAATCGTTTAATACGTCTTTTAGGCCGAGCAAAGCTTTTAGATAATTTTAGTACATATTTAAAGTTGTTGCTGATTTTGCAGCCAGGCACTTATCACTGCAATGCTTAACTCTTTCTTTTCCTTTTAATCTTTATAAATTTCCTACTAGTACTACCCATACAGACAGCAGCGTTTAAGTAAACATGGTTCTGAATTATTAACTTTCGGAGATGAACTCAATGAGGTTTCTTTGGAAGAGGCTGTTACCGCCTATGATAATTCAGAGGATTTAAATGTTGATACTGATGAATCGGAGTTTCACGTGGATTCTGACAGTTTTTCTGATAAGCTAGATGAGCCATTCGATGACGTAATCTTTTCTGAACGTTCAAATGCATAAAGTGAAATAATTTCAAATCCTTTTGTTGAAAAAGTGTCTTAATTTACTGCCAAATTAAACAATACAAATATCCTGGTGTGCCTCGAGCAAAAGCGAACAAATCAACGTCCGATTTGTCAACATTATTTAACAAAACATTTTCAGGTAATTCCAGAGGATATATAGGTAAAACTTTAACGCAATGTGGTAAAGATTTTCTCAGTTTTAGAGAAATCGATAATATTTAAAAATATTTGGCAGCACCTTTTGATAATGTGACTATAGAAGTGACGCGACGCGTTTTTATGGATTTGAGCACGAAGCAAAGTGCGTAGTTCCCGACAATTGCATGCTTGTTGAGATACAGGTTTTAATTGAAAATCAGAAAGACAAAACTAAAAAACTATAACTGCTTCTAATTAGCTATACTTTTCTCTGATGATTAAAATTAATCACATCCTGTGGGGTTTCGATTGAGTTACAGAATTACAAAAAATAATTGTCTATTAATTCTGTTAGTTAAAACAGAATCGCGAAGAATTCTTTGTGAAGTTTGTTTACCTAATTATAATTATCTTTAGAGTATACGAGAATATTTCTAAATATACAGTAAAAAATTTGAAATTGTTGTCTCTCATGAGCAATTTCGACCAAAGGTGCGTCGATATATAAAAAAACGTTGTAAACATGACTGATAGCCTATTTCAATTAAGATTTCTGGTGGAACCCCATGATCAGACCCTTTCCAACTAATAATTCACGAGATTTTAATATGGTAATCAAGGTTAGCGTCCTTTCGGAGAAGCGTTCAACTTAATGAGTTAAAGAATTTAAGGAGTTTTTCTCTATTATTCTTAACTAAACAAAATCAGTAGGAGAATTAAGGTTATGCGTAGCTATACTAGCAGGCCCTATACCTACGAATGGAGGTGTTGCTTTGAATACCTACTATCGCATAAGCGACCGTATCGACTTAGGACCAATTGGTGGCTGAAGCAGGGTCATTTCAGAATTGCTCAGTACTGCGTAGGCCTCTCACTTCGTTTTCGTTCAGAAGATTGGACGATGAGTGTGAAAGAAGTCCCAGTGTCTGTGGCGCAACGCATTATAATAAAATTTTTGAGTAAAGAATGCATAAGGACCAATGAAATCTTGCGTAGGTTGAAGCAGAAGTTTGGTACTGAAACGTTATCGAGGACTCAGGTGTTTGCGTGGTACAAAAATTTTATAAAGGGGCGTGAAAACGTACAGAACACGCCTCATGCACGACGGTTCAGAAAGAGCGTCACGTGGTGGATTCCTTCACGGAAGGAAGACGGTAAAAGCTGAGTGCTATTGTAAGCTTTTGGACAACGCTAGGGCAACCTACAAGTTCAAAGATCGACCCAAGTTCACTGTTTCTTGTTGCAGATCTGAGTTCAGGAGCATTCACCTAATGGAAAACCTCTACCTGTCCTGGTGTTCCCCGTTCCGGCACTTCGTCTTCTCCTGCCATTTCTCTTCCTCCGGGCAGACCTCATTCTCCTGCCATGTATCTTTCTCATGCTGAGCCACTTCTTTCTGAAAGATCTAGGTCTCCTCATGCCAGTGCTCATTCTTCACGTATACAAGGATTTGAACTTGAACAACTTAGATTTATACATCCGCACCGGGTATTCTAATTTCGTAGATACACGTAGTAGGTAGATTTTTAGTAGCACGTGGTATCCCTGCGCCCATGCCAACCGAAGAGCAAAATATTTTAACAACATCCAATGGTGACGTCATTGCAATATTTGAACGTAATAATAATCGTTTTCGTGGAATATGTACAAAAACTGCCGATCTAAAACATGCGAAAATAAACATTTACAGCTGCGCAGTTGTCGAATTGAACCGAAAAGAAAGCGAGGAAATTCCCATAGGCAGCCGTCATTCAATATCAAAGAATTTTAGAGTAGGACATGTATACAAAATGTAAACCAAAATCCTTCACACTATAATTTAATTTAAGGAACTGTACAAGTAAAACATTATGTTGTTTGAGATGCAAAGTGGGCTCGAAGTCCAACGAATAATTGATAATTATAATAAAAATGCAATGTACTATCGTACTCAAGTAATAAATATTTCTTCAGTCTCTCTTTTTTGGGAAACAGATCAAAAAAAGTTTCTTCTTATTCTCGTACGAAAATATTTCATTGGATAAGTAATTATAGGCTTATAATGATCTACCAATAATAACTTTTCTATAGGTGAGACCACACTAGAGTATACATAGTATAGGAAAAAAAATGACGCAACGTCTATTTACATCAGTTTGCAACAAAAAATAAATATTTTCGTATTTAATTAATTCTTATATTCAATAAGCTATTTCTGCAGGAAAAATATCACGCAATCAGTTAATTAAATCTTTAACACTTTTTTATTAGACGCCGTCAGAATTATGATCAATAAAATAGTTTCTAGCATTACACTAGGACATGACAATACTTTATCATCAATTACTACTACTCACCGTGAGTATGCTTTCAATTAAAATAATTTTATTTACTAAATAGTATACGTGAAACTATAATCATTTTAGGAAAAATCACAACGGTTATAATAAGCATTATAAGATTTGAATTGCAAACAGCTTTTAGAAAGATAAACTTTCTGAGGAAATATATTCTTACTACCTTAGATTATATAATTTTTTCTCTATATACAGATAAATTTCATTTGATTGTTTCCATTTCAGTGAGGATTGAGCCAATATTTTCGTTGTGACTAGACACTTCGTTCATTATTACATACTCTGATGGAGATTTTTTTTACCTTTTGGAGAGAATAAACTACGTGAGAAGTTTTAAAAAAATGCAAGAATTTAGCCGATACAAATTTAAAAATCTTTGCGGGTTCTCGAGATACGACTAATGATGTCCAAGCCTCAAATGTCAAGTTTCATTCGGTGATTACTGCTGTCGACCGCGAGAGCGGTGGTCGCCGAGAATTTCTCCGACTTTGTTTCTTAACTTCTACTCCTGCTGTGACTTAGGATACTTAAGGAAAAAAACTGAAATTAAAAAGACGTAATCTATGAAATATCACCTTAAATTTAAGCCAATAAAACTTCAAAAATATTGAGGGGTTCCCAAGATATGACAATAAATGTCCAAGGGTGTCTGCGTCGAGTCTCAGTCGGCGAGCACCGCAGACGGCCAGACTCGCTGCTAAAGCGAATTAAATTAGGCGCAGACACACTTGGACATATTTAGTCATATCTCGAGAACACGTGAATTTTTTTGAAGTTTTATTGGCTTAAATTGAAGATCAGACTTCAAAGACACAAGTTGAAGTCGAGGTGCAAAATTCAAGAATTCAAGTGCGAATAAATCTTCACGCGAGTCACGCAGTTCATCAAACAGATGTGTCCGCATACGCGTGACATATGCGTCGCACGTCGTGCGAGTCGCACGCGTGTCGATGAAGGGCGTCCCTTCTACAAAGATGGTTTTTAAACGATCGCAATTGTGTCTATCCTTTCTTTCTACAAGGGCATGCTAAAACTGCAAATGATGTTATGCTTTTTATGTTTTTTCATATATACATGTGGAAAAAGTGAGATTTTACTTAACCTAACTTTTAATTTCCTGCCATTTAAACGAAAATATATATTTTTCTTTGCTTACCAGTTTCTTCAACGCAAACATTAATTAAGGCTCAAATATACGAAGAATAATATCACAATGATCGAGTTCGTTGAAATTTTATAACAATTAACTACTGGAAAAGCACGAGTGTACACGACAACATGACGCTCACATAACCTCACTGACAGCAACGATGTTCGGTGAACCGTGAAGTTTGACAATTGCGTATGTACAATACAGGTACAAATATCATTTGAAATAAGATAAATACATAAATCATTTGAAATACGATATTAATTTGATTCAACTGAACCGAATTTGCTGAATAAGAAATATTATTAACATATTGCTTATATTTATTCAGCAAGGACTACGACGAAATATGAGTG
Source organism: Andricus curvator (assembly GCA_932195095.1). NCBI lineage: Eukaryota > Metazoa > Arthropoda > Insecta > Hymenoptera > Cynipidae > Andricus > Andricus curvator. The sequence goes on along the minus strand of CAKNYM010052199.1, from coordinate 122,938 downwards.
ATGGCTGAATGAGCCTCATTGTGCACGCACGCATTTATACGTCACTTTATCGCGGAATGTGCTTGCCATTTGCTTGCGATATGGCTCGCATCGTGCGACTCGCACGCGTGCTTGAAGCGTGCGTCGCACGATTGTTATCTGGGTTCTCACGCAGTATATTCACTCCAAAAGGTCAAAAATACTTCTGTTAGAGCTCAATTGACGTGTAATTTGATAAGCTTTCTAACGGGTTTTCAAAAAAGTTTCTCGCTCCAGTTTTGAACGATTAATTACGTTTTAAAGTCAGCAGTGATTTTTAATAGTACTTTTGCTGATCGTACCGACAATTTCCGACGGTAGTGTATATACATTGTGATATCAGTTTTAACAAATTTAGGAAATGAATTCTTCCATCGCAATGACTCTCATGAAATGTAAATATCTCAGACGGGCAAACATAGTCGTTATCTCTATGATATAACGACTGTAGAATATATATTTCGTATATAATCCAAGGAGGCAAAATAATTTTCTTTAGTTACAGTGTTAATCACATTCTTTAACAATATTTTAATAACTTTTTCGTTTGATTAGAAAAGATGAAGATTTTTTGTACTCTCGGCATAGCCTTGGTGGTCATCTTGAATTCTATTGGTAAATACAACCATATTATAAATCTACTAGGTAGCGCCCCGTACTCGCTTACCACCGTTTTTGGTAAATAAACATATGTATATAAAATTTTGAGTCTATGTTATTAGCCAGGGCTGAGCGGGGCCATGGGAAAAGGGTATGGCCAACGGTTGTGATCATAGATGAATGGGTAGGAGAGAATCTATCTAGAGTTGTACAAAGATGAAACAAAATGGAATAATTTGCACATGGTGTAACTTAGCATATGGTGCAATTCGGCACTTCGTGAAAATTCTCCTGGAGCAATTTGTCATATGGAGAAATTCGGGTATTGTGGCAGTATCGCACCGTAATATGGCAATAAAAAATGCAGTCATATACCAGGGGGTACAATGGCATATGGTGCAATAAGGCAGATATGGCACTATAACATACGAACAATATGGCACATGGAGTAGCGTGTCACATAAGGTAATGTGTGAAATTGGGTCTACGTTTTTGATTAGTTCAGCATATTAAGTAGAATTGTTTACTGTATTTTATAAAAACATCCTCGATTCCGAATTAAGAAGTTAGACTGTGCAAGTCAATGGCCAGACGTCAAGCTGTACAAGTTGAAAATTAGACGTGCACAGTTCCCAGGTGGAAATACACCACTGGCGCAGTACTGGCCCAGTACAGATTGCCGATGTCCCAATACTGAGCATCTTAGCGCGCACTTTTAAATTTATTTTTTTCCTTTTAAAACAAATATTTAATAATAAGCTGTTGTGTAACTGTTTTTAAAGCATATGTTCAAATTTTGTGACGACTTCATTATTCCTGTTGGCTCTAGTCGAGTGGTGTTACTCTAGTCACGTGTCCCAACTCTCCCTCTAGGATCTCTAGATCGGTCGGTCGGTCGTCGACCAACCGACGGAAGATGTAAAAAAGCCTTCAAAAAAACAGTCTCGAGTAGTACAAAATGAGACCGCTGGTGGGAACCCAGCTTCTTTTAACAGAATTTTAACGAATTTTAGTAATGAAATTTTCTTTCTTAGAACTGACTCTGACGAAATGTAAATATATCAGAAGGACAAGCTTGACGATTATGATCTATGAGATAATATTCATAGGTCTCTGACTTGTACAACTGGGTTCCTTGAAAAATAAAAATACATTCTAATTATGTCGTAAGTGTAAGGGTGCGGATGCGCAGAATGGTTTGAGCATGTTTGAACAAATTTGAATCAATTACGCATCTCAAAGGCGATGGTCGTATTAAAAATCATAAGCCAAAATTTCCAACCACAATAGGATTCACAGGATTTCTAAGAAACGGAGACCTAAAATTGGTGTAGACGGAATACGGAGCAAGTAAATTATATACAGAAATCTGCTTCGTCATTTAGGTTTCATATTGTACAGAAATTTTCTGCTACAAAGTTATATGTTGAGACATTTACATAAACATATTCTCCATCCTTTGGAACGAAAAAGCCTCAGCTGATCCATTATTCTTGCAAAGAACAAGGGAATTCTTATTCTTAAATAAGAATTTCGTATAATAGTCAAAGGAAGTTAAGGATAAACTTGCAAGCTCTCAGAGGATTACAGTCAGGAAATATCAATATTTAAAAATAAATAATCATTAATTAATAAGGAAAGGTGTAACAAGCTTTAACAATTTGAGGTTCTCTTTGGGGGTTTTCAGCGGAAATCGATGTGCCGAAAAAAATCATCAATTATTGCAGAGAGCTAACAAACTTGAGGATCAATCTGACCCAATATTATTTTTGATCGTGTACCATTCCACAATGAGTGGAGCGATTTTCTTAAAAAAATTCTAAGGTATACTTAAGAGCCGATAGAAATAATTGGACCCACAAATTGACCCTCAAAATTATTTTTTGTGGGTCAAATTGACGCAGTGTGTTCTTCGAGGGTTAACTTAACGTCTGACTGTTGGAGCCTGTCAGCGCTTCATAATACTTATTATTTTTTTACAACATCGATTTTCGTTGAAAAAATACTTTTTCTGAATACTTTAGTGATTTTTTTCTTTCAAATATTATTGGCCGTTGAAAAAAACTAACGTAACCTTAAATAGTTGAGACTTGTTATATTATACCATTGAGCCATTTCCCTTTCGGAGTAGGCATTACTCACTCGGCAAGTACGGGAGAAATTTGAGGAAGGAGGTATTGGCTCTTAAATTGATGTAGAATTCTCGTGTTATTTATTTAAATAACATCTTCGTTTCGCAACACTGGTCCGACCCAGGCTGCTCATCAATCTCTCCAGCGATCACCCCAATTGAAGAGCCTCACAAGGTCGTCATGTGAGGTTCCCCACTCGGGCCCATTAGTATCCAAAGTCTTTTGTTCCAGGCGTCATTCACTCTACTGACATTCTTTTTATAAACTATTTGTCGCCACAATTTTCTGTCCTGGCATACTGCTCTAGCTTCCTTCACGTCCATGCATGTTTCCATACAAGCTTTCGTGTTTCTATGGCTTCTTATGTCTCTTCAAATTATGATCTCATTTACAAAATCTAATCATTCTTTCCACGGTATGCCTCTGGGCACACTGCCATTTACTTTACCGTTATACACTTGTTTTGTCAGTCATTCAGCTTATATTCTCTCAACATGCCCGAACCATCTTCACCGATTTCTTTCCCATATGTCAACTAGTGTCTCTTCTGCACCACATTCTTTGAGGATTATCTCGTTACTCACTTTGTCCATCAGTGTTTTCCCGCATATTATGCGCAGGAACTTCATGTCAGTCGCGATTATTTTACTGTTATCCTTTTCTGGACAGGTCCATGTCTCGCTACCGTATAGTACAATCGGTACCTTTTTATCCTCGTTTATGCGCCAATCTAACTCCCCATCGATCTTTCCGTCACTAGTAAACAGGCTACCCAGAAATACGCACTTGTCAAATTGTTCTATTTTCTCATCTTTTACGTTTTACGTTAATTTTTAGGCCCATGTTCTTCATACTTATATTCAGTTTGTTCAACGTTCTTTGCAAGTCCTCGATTGATTCTGCCATAACAACCTTATCATCTGCGAACGCTAACCCACGTACCCTTACTGTTTCGAGATCCACACCTTCTTCGTCGAGGAGGGCCATTCTTAGACACTTGTCCATGAATAAAATAAATAGCCATGAGGGCATAATCCTTGTCTCACACCTTGCAGGATTTCGAACCAGTCACTCAGTTTTCCATCAACCCTTACACTCGTTTTGCTACCATTATATATTTTTTGTATTGCTTGTGGCAGCCAACCATTGTTATTCCGTTTTGCAAAATCCACCTCTGAAGTTGCACTTCATGTTGCTCAAAATAATGTGTGAAGAGCTTCTCAAAAAGAAATTTTACACACGAGTTGCGAATCGTACAATCGTGCCTAAATTTGGACATTATTGAAAAAAACTTAAGTTTTTTCAGAAGTACTTTGTTCAGTATTTATTTAAGGCGGTTTCAGAATTTATTTCAGAGGGTTGCTGAATGAAGAAGATAGGAGAGAAAGGAGAGTAGAGAGGAGTGGTAGAAAGAGAAATAGAGTGGGGCAATTGGCAAAATAAACAAACTTCAAGTATACATGTCCGACAATTTTTATTTATTTTGTTGCTAGATTTTAGGGAATAAACTAAAATTTGAGTATACAGATCTGGAAAATTTTCTTTATTTAATTTTGCCGGTAAAAGTTAGGAAACTCCTAATGGCAAAATCACAAAATTGTCGAGAATGCAGGTACGGCAGAATTTTTTTTCTTTAGTTCTTCTGGAGTTCTTTGATATTGCTAAGATTCTAAATAACCTCTAGCACCGCTATTTACCGCATTATTCGCAAGTTTGACAAAAAAAACTTTCTCGGAAGGGTGATGCAGAAAATAGTATATATAATAATATATAATAACAGCAAAAGAAAATAATTGATACGAATTGGGGCGAATTAACAAAAGAAAAGTTTGAAAAGTTTTTCTATTTTAAAACATGGAACTCACACATTAAGAAATTTTTGACGGAATATTATTAAATTATTTAAGGTATTTTTCTCTTATATTTCTTATATATTCTGATTATTAAATTATATTGCTTCGATCACAAAATTTAATATGTTTTTTATACAGATCTGATGAGGGAAACCAGATGTGTTTCCGAAACGCAATCGATTCGTTTTTTCTTTTTTAAATCAATTTAAACCATTAGTCTGGAAGATGTCCTATTAATTAGATTCTCTTACCTAAATTTATAAATTGTCAAAGAGATATATTTTATATTTATTCTGTTTACATTACATTAAGCTCTCAGAGTTTCTCAAGACAGGTGGGATAATATAAATACATTTACTTTAAACATAAATTATCTGGGCTTCTGACAGTGGAATAATTATACACGTGCGAGAGATTAACTTCTGCTGAAAAAATTATGTGATATGAATTAAAATATTTCATGTCATTAATTCCTAAAATTATCCATGTATGCGATTTATGTTAGGGATTGACAAAACGAAAAAATCTCAGATCAGTATGTATGCATGAAATTTCAGAATATTCATTGGTTATGTAAACTCTATGATAACAAACAGTTACTCTTATTATTAGTATCGTTGTTTTGCTACACGGAGACTAATTATTTGTTAAAGTTTACTCAACTTAATTCGGTAAAACGAGGGCATTAAGGAATTTTATAACATTTGATGCAAAAATATATATTATCAATAAAAATTCACTTTAATATAATTCATGACTCAGAAAAAATTAGTACAACTAGTGAATAAAGTCTGAATCAATCTGACCATGTATTTTCTTCGGTTTTGACGGCGATTAGTTTACATTTAGAGTACTGAATATGAGAGCGTGGATTTCTACGTTTTAACCATAAATCCTTAAACTGTATGATTTATAAAAGTTTACATTTTCAAATGTTGCAGTTTAATGGAATTTAATTTTGAATTGTTCAGTTGGAAAGTGTTAAAAGCTTCCATTTTTACGTGTAAATTATTATGCGTTTGGATAACGAATTTCGGAATCAGAAATTTTTTAATCTTTGATAGTAAAAGTTTAAAATTTAAAAGAGTTCTTCTTTGAATTCTTTAATGTGCAGTTCAGTTTGATTGCTCTAAATGAACAAATTTTTACTTTCAAGAGTTAAAATTTTTTAATTTCAATGACCGTGAAAAAATGTTGCGAACTGGGGAATGACCAGTTTGATAATAAATTCTACTTTTATTTAGTAACTTCACCCTTATGACGGCAAGCTAAAATCGTTACGTTAAAGGGAAGCCGGGCCTTTCAGGGCGGTAGAAATTCAAACCCCTTTTTTGTACTCCCCGACGACATTTAGAGCAAGTTGAAGTTTGCTTGCAACAGAAGCATAGATCTTCAGGTCATCCATATAAAAAGCATGTGTGACCTTATGCTCGCGCTAATTAGTGTCACCACAGAGGTATCCAGAAGAATTTCGCAGTGCGAGACATAGAGGCAGAAGTGTGATGCAAAAGAGCAGATGGCTCATGGGATCGCCCTGAAATACGCCCCTCTAGAAGGTGACGTTGTTCGTTGTCACACGACAATTTCCAGACGAGATAGTAAATCTAGCTTTCCGAAGAGGCAACAATATCTCTGTGCATCTCACTATGCGTGGATAAATCTTCAAGCTGCAAAAAAGACAAATGATAAGTCTAAGAGAAGTTGAATCAAAAGCTTCCCGATAGTCAATCCGGACCACTGACAGAACGCGTTGATGGGCTGATGCGTCTTTGGAGACGCACCGGTCAATGAACAGATTCTCTCGGTAGCCTGATATATCTTTATTTATAGTCACATTGTTCATCGTTTAGGACAGCGGTAAAGATCAAATACCGCGTGTTCAGTCAAGTTATTGGCCGGTGTTTCTCTGGGTTGGACGAGTCGCCTTTTTTCTGTAGGAGTATAGCGCGTCCTAACACCGGCTACTGCGAAATAGGCGTTTTCTACTTTCAATGTGAGGTGAATATGCGAACCAGATGTTGATTTGTAGAAGTAAACTTCTTTCAGGTATTCCTGATACTATCTGGTCCTGCAGCGGAAAAGCTCTTCGTGCCCCTAAGTGCTTCTTTCAGCTCTTCGATATCGGATAATATTATCGGTATCTCCTTTCAACTCCAGTGATTCCGGGATCTTGTATACCTTTCTCCATGAAGTATCTACCTCATTGGTCTTGCGTGGATTTTTGACAGAAATATGAAGATCATTGAAGAGGCGTAATGGGTCATCGAGAAACTCTTGTTTCTCTTTGACCCATCCCTCCCTATTTTGCATTCTCCTCCTTGCGTCAGATAACACTCGTATTTTTTCAACAATATGCTGCTTGCTTTTCAGCAGCCTTGACTTGTTCGGTATGGGATGGTAGATCCTCAGTTCTTGGACGAACTTGCGACCCCCTTTCCGTGAACGGTCTACCAGAAGTTGCGTAGTCAATCACACACTAAAAACGGGACGCATTCTGTCTTGCTTGAATTTGAATCAGCCAAAGCTCTCGCAGCACCATAAACATAACGATTGATGGTCCAGAGATTGACCTTCTGCTCTTGGTATTTTTGGCACCACAGAGTGTGCATACGCGCCTAAAGCATCTTTGAACTGTGATAACGCTGGTATCTCAACCGTCTAGCAAGTCATCCTTGAGTTGATTCGTCCACTCAATGTGGGCGGTCCGGCGGCTTTGTCATAAGCCCTTCGGTTCGATATCAAAGGAATCGAAACCGAAATAGAATATATATACATATATATAAACGTCAGTGTGCATATATATGTTTTATAATCATTTTTCTGACCCTTGGCCTGAATTTTAACATCAGAAGTGAGGAAAGTGCATTACTCCATCTAGATGTTTAACTTCTAAAAACCGAAGTAAAGAAAGCAGAAGTTGAAAAATTTCACCAAGAGCTCCTCAGCAAGAAAATGCACGGAAACTTTTACAGAAATGTAGAAAAACAGTCCTTGTCGAAGGAGCAAACTTTTGCTTTCCTCAAATCATCAGGGCGTAATTCAGATACAGAGGGTATTATTTTCGCATGCCAGGACGCTGTCATTTCCACCGTAGCATACCGTGAGCGCATTTTATGTCAGCAAGTTCCCAGTGATAGGTGCAGAGCGTGTCATGCACACGCTGAGTACCTAGAACACATAATATCAGCGTGTCCGACTCACGCAGGAACTACGTATATTTATAGACATAATGCGGCCCTAAGAGTGCTTTATTACCATCTTTGTCGCTCTTACGGTGTTGGTCGCGACCCTGCCCTACCGAACGCTCCAAGGGAGATAGAGTCAATTGTCCAAAACCAGAAGTGCCAAATTTTCTGGAACTACGATTTTCGGACAGCAGTCTCCGTTGCACACTCGAGGCCTGACAACGTTCTTCAAGACTTTCAGAAATGAACGATATTCGTGATCGAATTTTCGGCTCCGTTCAAATACAACATCACTACCAAGGAGGTAGAAAAGGAGGAGAGGTATCAAGACCTTAAAAGAGAGCTGCCACGAATGTACACAAAATATTCGGTACAAGTAATTGTCCTTGTGATAGGTGCTCTCGGAGGTGCGAAACTATCGCTGGTTCGTAACCTTAAAGCGATACCCGCGTGCCAAATATATGCCAAGGAACTTGCAAGACGGATGCAGAAAGCTGTCATCCTTGGCCATAAGTGTGATTTACCGCAGTTCTGCTGGGAGTCGGCGTCATTTTTTTAGATGGCAGTTGCTCTCAGTGACACCCTGCGGTGGTTGTTTAACCCTTTTGTTGAATTATATATAAACTTCAGTGTGCATATATATGATTTATAATCATTTTTCCTACCACGCCGCATTAACCGCTTTTCCCCTAGTCTAGTCAAATTATACAAAAAAGTCGATGTGCTGAAAGTCAAAGATGCCAGCCACTTTTATTCACAAATACCTGAAAATTTCAAACATTTTGTTTACACGTTCCTTTGGATTGTTCGTTTTGGGTAAGAGATAGCGTAAATATGTATACGAGTAATTCTCCATATAAAGGTCAGTTTTGCTGCCCCGTATAATATCTTTGTGAATATTTATTGATTTGGTAAAATTAATCGTTTTAATAACACGGACCGAAAGCATAAGACCAACACACATTTTTTACCCGGAAAATATATTAAACAAGCAATAAATGCTTGAAAAATGCCCTTTCCTTGTTCTCCACTTACAAATTGCTAAGTTTGAGGAGGATTTTCGACAACAAGGGTAATAAAATATAATTTTTCACTGGAACCTTGCAAAAGTATGTCTCAAGAACTATTATTCTCAGATACATATTTTTGTTTTGTCGCAATTAAAGATAAGAGAATTTTAAGTTGAAAATTTTCCCTATAATTTTTTTCCTGAAACGTGTAATGACAATATGATGAGTTTTTGACGATTTTTTAAATAATTTTAACCAGTATTAATGTAATTCTTTAATAAATAAGTATAAGTATCACATCTGTGTAGGAATCGATTGTAACATTTAAAAGATTTACCTTTAAACTAACATAAAAAGTTTTAAACTTCAGCGTATTTTTATTATGGGTCATTACACGCTACAGGTAAGTTGGACACTTTTTGGGAAAATATATCAATTGCAACCTAACACATCTTCAAAGTGAGTAATAGTCAATAATTGTTCCAAAGGACTTTTTAATTTATTCTTCTAAAAAAGTACAATCAATGTTTTGTTGTTTGCCATTACACGTTTGACAAACACAAATAGGTTACCAATGTGCCTCATGATTGTTTATTAAACAAAGCATCCTATTAACATTATTCTATTCTGAAATACTTGAAATTTTTAAGGAATGAAATATCTAATGCATTTTGTCATGGAGAAGTTCGAAGGTAAAGATTAATAATAATTTGGGGCCTCGCTCCGTGAGCTGTGAGCCGGCTTTGAGCTGTCAGTTTCGACCACGTGTATTTCAGTGTATTCGTGTGATAGAGCCTGTTTATTTGGTAAGTTGAATAATTCATTACGTCATTAGGATAAGAAAATATATTACTTAAATGTAGTTTTAGCCATTTTTAAAACTTCGAACAAATTATAACCTTCAAAATGCGTCTTGTTCTTCTTAGAACTGATTGTATTCAAAATATGACATTTTATAGATTAGGCTTATAAGACCAATGTAATTTAATTTGATATTTTCAGTTTTCATTTAATTTATTCTTCGGATCCTTTTAGAAAGTAATGTTAAAACATTCGAACTTTTGAAAAAATTTTACGGTACTTCATTTTATAAGTTATATAAGTTTTTCAAAAGTAATATTTATGCAAATTCTGCACACAAAAAATGTATTTTTATGTTATTAATATACTCTAATTTTTGCATTTTTAGTTTAAAAAATGATGGCGAAGGCAAAGTGCAATACAATTAAGGAGAAAAAAAGGAAGGCGCAGAGAAAAAATGCTTTAAGAAGAGTGCGAACTAAAAAAATGCTTAAAGATCCTGTGCAACATGCTTTCTATCTGGCTAAAGAAAGAGAAAACTATAAACCAAGAAAATAGGATGAAGAAATTTTACTTATTCAAGATGTAGGAAAAACAGAACAAGAAGAGCGAAGAAGAATGAATAGGGAAGCTGTAAAAAGATATCGCGAAAAAATAGAATATTTCTACTTCGACAGATAACAGCCTCACGAGTCCTTCGGAAGTCAGTACAAATAAAGAAAACATAATCTGTGATAATACTGCACGGGAACAAGTTGCAAATGTAAGTAGGCAACAGAAAGTAGGCCAAAAAAAAGTTTTACGGTTAAAAAGCAAAACTGTTAGAGGTTTGAAGTGTGCTAGACTACAAAATAATGATCTCATTGACGCCAAAAAACGTTTACAGCGAAACGTATGGCTGCTGAAAAACAAAACTTTCCAAAGCAAAAACTGCTTTAGAGTTGTCACCAAAGTCTAAAGTCAATAAGCTTATAAAAGGGAAGAAAGTCGATAAAACTATTAAACAGAAGCTTATCTTTAGTGAAGTAATTCTAACTCATTTGAAAAAAAGTATAAGTACTACTACTGCGTAAGTTTCGTAAAGAGAAATATAACAAGGTGAAAATTAACGTGAATTCTGGATTCAAAAATGTTGTGATGCCAGAAGTAAGAAATTTTTATGTCCGCGATGATATTAGTACTGGTAGTCCAGGTAAGAAAGATTTCATTACCAGAGAAAAAATTAAAATGCAAAAAAGGTATTTCGTAGACAGTTTGAAAGCATTACAATCCAAATTTTCAGGTACTAGTAGTACTAAAGTAAGTTATGCTGCATTTTGTAAACTGCGTTCTTTTTGGGTAGGTTCTCCAACTGTGATTGCAAGAGAAACATGCTTGTGTATGCCTCATGAAAATGAGAAACTACTGATTCAGGCTATGAATTATGCTGAGGTTATAAAGGAATCGAACTTGAATCAAATACTAAATGCAGTATGCTATAGCAGTTTCAATGAGGTTTGTTTATTAAGAATGTGTGAACAGTGCAAAACTCGAAAAGTCTTGTATCCTCCGCACGAAAATAATAAAATTATTTATCGAAAGCAGTGGGTCACTGAAAAAGAATTAACGAATCAGTGACGAAACAAAGAAACCGATTACAGTGCAGTTAACTACGAAAAAATTGATATCTTCTAAAATAACCGATGTAAAGCAATTGTTTGAAAAATCATTACCAAACTTTATGGCTCACGTCGCTCGAGCACAGCATCAGTATGAGGCATCTAGTAATTTGAAACAAAGTGTAACTATTAGAGATTTGTTACTCCACATTCATTTTTCTCAAAACTTCGAAGGAAAATACACTTAAGAACCTCAGGCTGTTCATTTTGGTACTTCCCATGAACACATTACTTTGCACACTGGGGTAGTGTATACGAAGGACTTTCGACATGCCTTCCGCACATTGTCAACATCGCGTAGACATGACTCAGTTGCCACAACTGCATATCTTGTACCAACTTTAAGTAAGTACTTGGATAAATTTCCTTCGGTTAATCATCTTCCTATCTTCAGCGACGGACCTACTTCTGAAGCTACAGCTTCAGAAGCTGGCCATGGCAAAAGTGCTGCAGATGGTGTAGGTGCAGTAATTAAAAGAACTGCAGACAGTTATGTTGCTCAAGGAGTAGACGTACCAAATCTCGATGCTTTATTCCAAGTTCTTCAAGAAAAGGTCAAAAGTGTTCATACCGAAATCATTTCCCGTTCTGATATTGAAGGAATTGATAAGTTACTACCGAAAGAAATCGAAACATTCAAAGGCACAATGCGTGCTCACCAATGGACTTGTCAGGAAGGTAGAGATACACTTTATTTCAATGAGATGAGCTGTTATAGTTGCGCGGCAGGACGAAGATGCTGTCATTTCAGTATTGGTCAACTGAATAAAAAAAAGGACGAAAACGTTGGCAAAGAAATAAAGAGACGTAAGATAAAATAAATCCGTGCTTTAAAAACGTATTCCTCTGCTGTAAGCCTTATTGAACTAAAATAACGTACTGACATATGTGAGTATACGTGAAAATATAACTTGTATTTTGGGAGCGTTTAAAATTAATTTATTTATGTTTCTGAATTTGAATAAATTATAAGGTTTCTTAACAAAAATGTATTAATAATTATGAAATCCTTTCTTGAATCTTCGAGTACTAGGAAGTTCATTCGTCCAGCTTATCACATTTGCATGCAGCGAGCCAAAATACGGAAGGATAACCATTCGTATAAAAAAAAATTATTTTCAAATTTGTGATACACTATATTGGATAAGCTATTTTGAGTTTAAAAATTCTATTATTATATTTGGTTTCAGCGACCTAAAAACCTTACGATACCGACTTTTATAAAATGGTGACTGTGTTGAAATTTTTGAGCTGCCATATTGGATCAGCCATCTTAAATTTTAAAATTCTGTTACAACATTCGGAATCAGCGACCCGAAAAATGTTAGAATACTCACTTCTATAGAAATCGTTCCATGAATCCAAATTCTAAAAGAAAACCGATAACTCTGTCAACAAATGGTTTAAAAAAATTGAAAAAAATATTTTCAAGCTCAAATATTTTTATAATTGCTTATTCTAGCATCAATGAATGGACGGCATACAAAAAAACCTATTTCAGAATATTTTTGAAAAAAAAGTTGCTTCTATCAAAAGTGACCTTAATACAGAGAATCACCCATATAGGATGTTTATTACAGAATCCAATAAGCTTACAAATCAGCTCTTATCAAACATTCTACGATAAATATGTATGTAATCAGTTTTTGTTTTTATAAAAAGAATATATCCACTTTCTCTTTATATATGATCCATAAAGTGGAAAGTCTGCTGAATATGAAAGAATTTTGTTTGGTATTGAACATTGAAAATTAGCAAAGTGAGGTGCTTCTGCAAGAAAAAGTGTTTGTCGGATTTTAATTTTTTTTTTTAATTTTCAGCAACAAATTCTTATGGACAATATTTATTTTCATACTTATAGTTAGCCAAAAAAGCTGAAAAATAGAACATAACGAGGGCCAAGAATGCAGGCGACAGTATATAAATTGTCCATGCAAACACCGTATTTTTCTAAAACATACATGATTATTTAAACTGTGATGTCAGTTTTAACGAATTTATCAACTACATTTTTTCACTGAAACTAACTTTTAATAAAATGTAGATATCTCAGAAGGTCATTCTGGACGCTGATAACAGATAAGATTACGACTATGTATGTCTTTTATATTCCAGGGAGGCATTACAATATATTCTATAATTACAGTGTTAGTTAAAAGTTGCAATGATACGTTAATAAGTTTTTTGTCTAATTAGGATAGATGGGAGTTTCTCATACACTCCTCGTATCCTTGGCGGTTGTCCTTCATTCTATTGGTAAATATAATAATATAATATACCTATAATTTTAAATACATTTTTTAAAGCTATACGCATATCACAATTTGGGAGATTATTCTGTCTTCTATTTCAATTGCCCTTTCCTTCCAAACTTTAATTGACTTTGGCCGAAATGAGTACGAATTTGATCTTAATTCATTCTGGGGGAATCCCACTATTACAAATTCAAAAACTTTTTTAGATTTCAGACTACCCCTTCAATAGTTTTAGCATTCTCGATAGGTTTTGCCCATAATACTTTTTAAAATGGGGGCTTACTTCACACTCCCTTCACTTCTGCAAAAGTGACCTTTTTTAGAGTACTAAGTAAATTTATCATTAGTCTTCGTACTGCGAAGACAATACTAGATGTATAGTATTATGTTACGCCCCAATGTTATACCGTTAACATAGGAGAAACATATTCTCTTGCACCCTTTTCTTTATTTTTCTAAATAATTATCAACTGAAAGCAACCAGTTGGAGAAATAAGATTATGTGTGTCTATCTCAACAGATCCTGAACCTACGAATGCAACTATTGCTATCAATACGTAATATTTTTTAATTAATTATTCTGCTTCAAATTATATATGAGTGAACAAGAAATTATCAACATTCAGTTTGTTACGTATACTTAAAACAAAATAATTTCACTTTTACGCGTAGGCTATCTACATCCATCCAAAACATATAACCATTATAATACATTTAAAATTTAAAATTTAATGTTTAATATTTCGAAATTTTAAATTAAAGCTTTTTCGGATTTCAATTGTGTGCGAAACTATGAATTAAAAAAGACTTGATTGGCCAATTAAGTTCGACCAGTCCTCGTAGAGAATACATATATAAGAACAAAATAACCTGAAACTTCAGTTTCAGGTCAGCCCTGAAGAAGTGAACTGCAATCTTCACCAACCGTCGGCAACATTCATAGTTTCGCACAAGATTGAAACCCGAAAAAGCTTTAATTAAAAATTGTAAAATATTAAACTTTTAATTTAAAATTTTTAATTTATTGTAATGAATCATCGTGAAAGCATTAAATCTATCATTAAAGAACTCTACAGGGAGAGTTTTCTTACTAAAACTAACACTTTTAGTAAGCTCAGGTCTTCTCAAGCTAAGCTACTAACATTTTTACCTTTCTTAAAACGGTGCAGGGACAATAACATCGTCCCTAAATTCTTACGGTTGAAAAACCATTCGCGAACACCTAAATCCAAATCAATTCTACATACAACAAGTTTGCTTCTCTTGAAAGAAAGAATACAAGATACCAAATTTACCTTGCACACTATCTCCAAAAAACTATTAAAACTTCACATTTTCCTATCAAACACTCTCAGATTTGACATTTGGTCTACATTGGACCGCATATAAATTGACCAATCCCAACGGATTAAAGATTTTTGCACTCAAAAACAAAAAATAAAATTTGACCAATTACTTCCAGTAAGGCACGCACCATTAACTAACGCAGTAAAAAACATCTCTAACCATCCTCTCAGCAATGAAATGATTTCAGCCTTATCTAAAGGACATAATTTTGCAGTAGCTGCCTCAAAAATCCCGAAAGAAGAAATCATCAGTAATTTGGAATCCACAATATATACCCTTCCACCCGAAAAAGCAAATGACATACGGCGCAGGGCGGCCAACATCTTACGCCAAGCCCAACTTCCCTCCTCAAACTTAACAAAACAAGAAAAAACAGCAATTAAAGAACTCAATCAGAACAAAGACATCATAATATTACCCGCAGACAAAGGCAACGCAACAGTAGTAATGAATGAAGAAGACTATAACAACAAAATCATGGACATTCTTACTGACAATACATATAAAAAACTCAAAGAAGACCCCACAAAAACAATAGTCAGCAAAACAAAAACCCTTCTAAAAGACTCAAAACTTGACAGCGAAACAATATCTAAATTAAAACCTACTAATCCCATCTCACCAAAACTTTACGATCTCCCAAAAATCCACAAAAACAACATCCCACTCAGACCGATCGACAGTGCAATAAACTCACCAACTTATAACCTAGCACACTTTCTCGCCAAAAAACTGAATCCTTTCACAGAAAAGTCCATCACACACGTCCGAAACTCTTTTGACTTCATCAGGAAGATACAACAGATTCAACTTCAACCCCAAGACATCCTAGTGAGTTTCAACGTAGTATCTCTCTTTACAAAAGTACCAATCTCTGATACAATCGATATTATTAAATCCTTTGCGAACTTCCCCTCCAATCACACACCTTTAATAGAACACTGTCTCACTAATACCTATTTCTCTTTCAATAACCAATTATACGAACAAACCTCAGGAGCAGAAATGGGATATCCAATCTCACCTGCAATAGCCAACATCCTTATGATGAATCTAGAAACTAAAATCTTTAACAAATCCAAGCTTAAAGCGGAATTTTGGTGCCGTTACGTTGACGACACTTTTGTCATATGGAGACATGGACTAGATGAACTAGATGATAGCACAATGGGACATGAAGTTTACAGAAAACCCACCCATACAAACATGCCTCCTCCCACCACCACCCATCTCAAAAGCAATTGGTCATAAACTCCCTTGAATACAGAGCTATCTACATGACAGATAAAGATAACTTACAAAAGGAACTACAAAATGTTAAACAAATGCTAATACAAAACGATTACACAAACAAACAAATTAATAAAGCAATAAGAAAATACACTCAAAAAAACAAGTCAACACAACCTACTAAAGAAAGAGAGAGAAAAACGACCACCATCCTACCCTACATTCAAGATAACACAGAACAAATAGGAAGAATTCTCAACAAACACAACATCCAAACTATATTCAAGCCACCTGCCAAAATAGGACAACTTCTAAACAACCCTTAAGATAAAAAAGAACCTTTCAATGATCCAGGAGTATATAAAATCCTTTGTTCTTGTGGCAAAGTCTATATTGAAGAAACTGGGCGGGCGGTAAGTCAACGTGTAAAGGAACATGAGAGTAAAGTCAGGCTAAAAGATTTCACGTAATCAGCAGTAGCTGAGCATCATATCGAAACAGGACATAGCATTTTATTTGACAAAACAACCGTCATCGCAAAAACGTGCAATAAATTTCCAAGAAAACACAGAGAAGCAATCGAAATCTGAAAACACCCTAATAACATCAATAGGGACAATGGATATAATACTAATCCGATTTTTCTTTCCGTCCTCCTGGGTTTTTAAAAAAAGAATTGATTGGTCAATGAAGTTCGACCAGTCCGCACCATGGGCGCTCTGGCCAATCGCAGGCATCGTAGAGAATACATATATAAGAACAACATAACCTGAAACGTCAGTTTCAGGTCAGCCCTGAAGAAGTGAACTGCAATGTTCACGAAACGTCGGCAACATTCATAGTTTCACACACGATTGAAACCCGAAAAAGCTTTAATTTAAAATTTAAAAATATTAAATTTTAAATTTAAAATTTATTATAATGAATCATCGTGAAAGCATTAAATCTATCATATAACCGTTAGTTATATAGTTCCAATCGGAAATTGCGCACAGTCAATACCAACATACGATTGTGTACTCGAGAAAAAATAATACTCTGCTTCTTGTTACAGAGTTGAATTCATCGTTCGAGTGTTTGCCTAATGGTGATCCTCTTCCTGGTGTTCCTCGTTCCGAAACTTATAATTCTCCCGACAGAAATCGTTCGCCTGACAGGTCTCTTCCTCCTGCCAGACGTCATTCCCCTGCCGAGCCCTCTCAACGAGCCAGGTCCAGGTCTCCCTCTTCGAGCGATCGTTTTCCTCTCATACTTGGACGTCTCCCTGAAGAAATTCGACTTATTCCTCGCACGAATCCACATCGCGTATTTGAAATTCGCAGATACACTTTTCCTACCGATAAATCAATTCTATGGAGAGCAGCACATGGTGCCGCTACGCCCATATCATCCGAAGAGCAGCTGGTCTTAACAACATATACTAATGACGCCGTGGCAATATTGTATCGTAATAATACAATTCTTCGTGGAATATATATTAAAACTTACTTTATTAAACGGGCAAAAATAAATATGGACAGCGGTGCGGTTGCTCAATTGAACGAAAATGAAATCATCGAAACTCCTATAGGCACTCGTTTCCCAATCTCAAAGTATTTTAAAGTAATAAATGCGAACAACATTGTAAATCAACATCCTCCTCACCATGATTCAATTTAAGAATATGTAAAAGTAAATATATTATTCTTCTCGATATTATCTATCCTTGATGCGCCAGACCCTCTTTCCCGATATGCTTTTACTTATAATATATTTGAATGGAAAAAAATGCAAATCACGTGACAAATCCCAATTTAGCCACAAGAAAGAAACATTTTCATATTCAAATAAAGTCTGTATATTCATTATTCTATTGATGCAGAAAAAATATAACGCAATTAGTTAACTAGATTTATTATTATTCGCTGCTAAACAACTGAATAATGCATTCATGTTTCCAATTTTCCAAAAAGAGCAAAAATTCCAAATGAGTGAATAAGAAACTGCATCCCAAAATTAAAATCTTTGTTCGAGGGATGGAGACAACTACGGAAACACGCTGGGAGAAAATCAGAGGCTAGTGAGAAAAAAGAAGAGAATTTTAAATCGTTCCTCGATGATCTTTTCGACATTGCACATGCTAACGCTTTAGAACATATCACTATAGAAGAAGACAAGTAGTTTTTAAGGAATAAAAGGTTAAAAGGTCGACAAGGGTTCATGTTCGGTATCGATTACAAGGATATCCTAGTAAAGTTCCTAAAAAAGTTGCAGAGCGAGAAGAGACAGTGTTGATGAGAAAAGAGCGATGTAATCTTGAAATTGAGCAACTCCTAATTTTTTACATTTTAGTTTTTTCTTTAAATTTCATTTTGCATCACTAAATCTCTTTTTTCTCTTTCAAAAGTGAAACTGCCGAAATGATATAATCTACAAGTGGCAGCAGTTTGGAATTAGATACCGATATAAATGTACCAGTTGCTGGAAAGTCTACTGATAATATATTATATTATCACCATCAAAAGCTGCTGGATTTTAGGTTTATTGTCAAAGCTTTATGAATATCAAGCTTTCGATCCCGGTATCTCTCGTTTCGCATTAAAAAACTACATGAATCTTTCCTCCGCTCATAAACGTAATATTCTCGAATGGTCACCCATCCAATTACTAACCGCGCCCAACGCTGCTTAACTTCATTGATCTGACGAGAAGTGGTTTTTTCAGCGTGGCATGGTCATTGGCTCAGCGTGGTATGGCCGTTGGCTGGCATGGCCGTTGGCATAACCTCAAATATTTTTACTTTCTAATGGAGTTCCCGGATGAAAGTGTCCACGCAAGGACTTTTTTTTTTTATTTTATTTTCGGCTGGAATGAAATCTTGGGATTTTCTTTTATGCAACTTATGATAACGAATGGAAATTTAATTTTTTCTTAACAAAAATCATTTAAGTGCTCCGGTATTGAAAATCTCCGGGACCAAAATTGACACAGGGCTCAACATTGATATGGGGCTATAGGCTACGAAACCCTTTTTTGTAGGCGCATGGCGCCTACTTGGTTTATTTTATTCAACTGGTAGAAAATTCGCTATTTTTATGTTTTAAATGAGCCGTTATAGTAGACACTATATATATTTTCCATATAGATACCGGATTTTTCTAAAAAGTGAAACAATATATAAATTGCGAAATCAGTTCTCACGAATTTGAATAATTAAATTGTCTTCCTTGAAACTGACTCTGATGACATGTAAATACTTCAGAAGGACAAACTTGATGCCTGTGATGCATTAGGTAACGACTAAAGGATATATATCTTATACAAACTAAGAAAGCACTAGAATATCCTATATAATATTGTAGAATATCTATAATTACAAAAAAAAATTTTTAACCTAAACATAAATCTGAATTAATGAGATTTAATCTTTTTTCTGTCCCAATTTCTGCTTCCTTCCAAACTTTAGCTGCGTTTGTCCGAAATGAGTATTACTTCAATCTGAATTCATTCCGGGGAAATTTCACTATTACGAATTCAAATGAATTTTAGCAGTTTCAGTACCTTTTCAATATTTCTAGAGTTCTTGACAGGCTTTAACAATACTTTTTCCATTTTTTTCATAGTTCGCCATTCGAAATTTCAGCCCTATTGAGGCACCGCATAATTCCAAATCGAACCTACTCTAGTTCTGCCTAACTCGCCATGTCCTCTTTTGAATGCCGTTGGACCTACTTTAGCCCTATTTAGAACCTTCTGAAATTCTCCCACTCATATTTTCAAGTCCTCTTTAAGCCCTTCAAATTCTAGATGAATTTTGCGTATTTACAGGGCCGCATTCAGTACGGGGCCAGCGGGGTCATTGCCCTAGGGCCCCCACCAATTGGAGGCCCCCACCAATGCGGAAAAAATTGAAAATTTTCGATGCAGATTTGATTATTTAATCAGTTTATATATTTATATAATTTATATTATATAAATCATATTATAAACCTAGAAAATATTATTTTCTCTTCTTCTCATAGATCGAAACTCAAAAATTTTATATTTAGATCAAAAGAAAATTAAAATTGCTTAGAGAGAAGCAATTTCTTCCTTTATATTGTAAAAATAAAAAATTTAGTATGCAGAATTAGTAATATGACTTACCATTAAACATTTTACGGTTAAGGTTTCCTTCAAATTTAAGGAAAATGATGAAGTATCAAACATTTTTCCAACATTATTTCCATCTTTGAATAATTTATTATAATTATAATCTAATGTAAATAGAAAAGGTTTTTCAGATTTTATATAATGATGTATATTTATTGAATTTGAATCATGAATCGAATATAACAACTGTAAAATTAATAATACAAGGCAGTGTCTCATTTTATAATTAAGAACATGGATTTTTCTTGTATAGGAACTAGAGCCGACAATTCTTAATTTATTTTAAATTTTTTTATTCAAAACTCTTAACTAAATTCTTTTTCTTTCATATGAACACATAAAGTAAATAAAATGGGAATTTTTATAACGTTCTTTTCTTATCTTTCCATAAACAATCGAAATAAACTTGGGATTAATCGCAATAAGTATAGTAGCATCTAATACACGAAATTAATATATGAAATAATATGACTAATTTTTTCAATATTTTGATGAAATTGTACACTGAGCTAAGAATTCCCGTGTAGTTCGGGTTCACACCCCAATAGTTCGGGTGCTTTCTCTTTTTTTCTGTTTCACACGAAGGTTTGGCGCGCTTGCACTACTGAGACGTGCGATCACCCCAACCATTCGGGTGCTCACCTGAAACAGCAGCGGCAGAAGTGGTGGGGCGCCGGCCTGAATAGTTGGGGAGCTTGCACGAATGATTCGGGAGAATCGAGTCGTCAACCGCGTTGGATGTTGCGCGTTCGACGTTTTCGCATGTTCGCTAATGATTTGATTTTTCGAATCATGTGCAAGCAAAGAATAATGTTTTATATTTCTTTTACCTTCGTTAATGATTATCCAAAGAAAAACCAGATAACTAGTTACACTTTATTCCACTGACATTTCGCACACGAACAATAAAATCGACATAAACTAGAAACAGTGATTGCTCTCAACGTTTCCTCTCATTGCAAGTTACTGCCTTATTGAATTTCTTGTCTTAGGCTTATACAAATGTACATGTTGTTTCCTACCTAATGCTTGACAGTTTAAAGCTATTTATAGAGGGCCAGTGATTTGGCCACTATCCCTGTTTGTGTGTTTGAGACTTTGCATGCTTTCGCCAAAATTCATTTTCTGGTTTCAAAAGTGATTCCGTTCTTTTTTGTTTTTTATCCTTTCCCTCGTCATTATTGTTTAATGTTGTCTTTCTATCTGTTCTTTTTTTGGTGCAATTATTAGTAGCTCAACCCACCATCTCACTCGATTTTGTCGCAAAAACATGTGCCGCAAAATTGCTGTTAAACATTAATTAATGATGAATTATAAATTTCTATCTCAAGATAGTGCTTTTTCTCCATTTCGAACAGTCCCTATGTCTCTTCTAAAACATTATGACATGCCTAATGTTGAAGACTTTTTCCATTTGATTCTCAAATCTGTCAATGATACAATTCGTTCCTCAAAATGGCGGAAATATTGAGGCCGTACAATTAAGTGATACAGAATCATAACGATGTTTTCAGAATAAGCCCAGAATTTTGTCTTATTCACACCATTCTCATATCTGACTATGATTTACAAATATTTCCTGAATATATGGGTGACTGTTCCTTTGATGAGCACTTAGTTAGTTAGTTAGTTAGTTTTAATGCGGGTGGGAAGCCCATGGAGAGCTCCCCTGGCGCTCAAGCTATAAAGCCTATTGTGCCACACCCTTACTTATTCACTCTCAGCAGTCGAATCCAGACCTCTTGACGAAGCCCAGTATGTCGACCACTGATCGTGTTGCAATTTCCTCTGTGTCCATAAAATGGGCCCCGAGGATCTGTTGCCTCAGCCTAGCTAATGCCGGGCACTGGCATAATACATGCAGGGATGTTTCGTCATCCCTGCCACATTTCCTGCACTCTGTCGTGGGGTTATACCCCATTTTGTGCATATGATAGTTCAAGTGGTTGTGCCCTGTTAGGGTCCGTACCACTGTCCTTACATCTTTCTTGGGTAAACCCAGGATTTCCCTAGCTCTGCCCATCCTATAGGTATACCCCAGGATGGATTTCGCCTGACGGCAACCCTGGGTTTGTTCCCAGCATTTCCGGTGTTTTGTTCGGATCCAGCTCTTAATGGCCATCCCGACACAGCAAGACGCTATTCCCAGTACCGGTTCCGGTCCTATGAATTCGCTCGCTGCACCGCGTTTCGCCAACTGGTCCGCCTTTCGTTGCCCTTGATCCCTGTGTGACCAGGGACCCATATGAGAGCCACTTTGTTTTTTTCTGCAAGTTGGTTTAATGCTTTTTTGCATTCCCAAACCAGTTCTGATGTTATGTCTGGTTTCCCTATTGCAGTTAGTGTCGCTTGGCTGTCCGAACAGATCGTAATCTGTTTGCCAGCAGCGTTTTGCTCTATTAGTATTTCAGCACAGCGAAGGACGGCCAGGACCTCCGCCTGGAAGACAGTAGCGTGTCGCCCAAGTGTGATCCCTATACCTTTCCCTCTCTTGCTGTCATAAATTCCTGCTCCTGACCCTCCCTCTCCCTTGGAGCCATCTGTATACCAAATTTCCCCCTGGAGTAGTGGGTTACCATTAGCTTTCCACAGATCCCTGCTTGGGATGCAGACGCGGAAAGCTTTGGCGAAGTTGAAGCGTTTTGTTATTTTATCTTGCCTCATCTGTAGAATCGGCAGTGCGCTGATATCACTCGGGAGTCTAGTGTGTCTAGTCCCCGGAGTCCATCTATTTGCTCTTGCCAGACGGCCCATCGCGTGTGCCGCTCTAGCGGTTATCGCCACATGTAGGGGTTCCTCACAGAGCATGAATCCTATCGCCGCTGTGGGCGCAGTCCTCATTGCTCCAGTCAAGCCCCTAAATGCTAGCGTTTGTAATCTTCGCAGCCTGTCCTGCGTTGTTTTAAGTTCCACCCGTGGCCACCAGACCACGGCCGCATGTAGGAGCCTGGGTTTTAAGACAGCAGAGTAGAGCCAAGCAAGCATTTTAGGCCCTAGCCCCCACGTCAACCCAAATGCTCTCCTGCACATCCAAAAAGTCATGACAAATTTCCTGCATTGGGTCTCCAGGTGCTTTGCCCAGCTCAGCTTGCCATCTAGGATTACTCCCAGATATTTAACCGAGTCTGAACAAGTCAGCTTCCCAACACAGAATACAGGAGCGTCAACTTTCGGAACTTTATAATTCCTCGTGAAAATGACCAGATTGGTCTTTTCCGGATTTACCGAGAGCCCTGAGCTATCGCACCAGAGCTCTACGATGCGCAGCGCCGACCTTATAAGACCCATCAGCGTATCCAGATGAGCCCCCCCTGACTAGGATTACAAAGTCATCCGCGTATCCCTGAGTATAGTACCCTTGATGAGCACTTGCAGGCGGTAAATGTTTATGGGGACGATATGTACACGTATTGCGTTCTGTATTTGAAAGCTATAGCTTCCAATAGAAGAATTTATTTTCGAAATAAATTGGACGACGGCTACAACTAAATAGCGAAGCTGTGGATGTAAATATCAGTTATATAATAGGTTTTGATAAGTTACTTTCAGAAAATCATTTAAATTCTCAAAAGTGAATGTCCCTCTTCGACAAAGAAGGTGTAGATTTCGAGACAGTGAGGATACGTGGGTTACCTTTTGCAGGTTATAAGGTTCTTGTGGCACACTCAATCGAGAACTTGCGAAGAATTTTTAACTAACTGAATACAAGCATGAAAAAAATGGGCCTCAAAATTAACGTGAATAACAGAAATTATGTTGCTTGAAGAAAAAGCTCAGGAAACAATATGCAACATTGTCCTAAATGATGACAGAATAGAACAAGTTGATAAGTACATATATCTTGGTAGCCTATTCACTTGTGAAGGAAAGATAGATGGGGAGTTAGATAGACGCATAAATTTTGGTAAGAAGGTTATAGGTAGAACAGGGTCCAGTATCAGAAGTAAGAATATATTATATAAAGCTAAAATGGCAATACATAATCCTATATTTATACCGACTGTGCTGTACAGCAGCGTGACGTGGACCATCGAGAAAAAGATAATAAAATTAGCGCGATTAACATGAAATGCTTGCGCATGCTATGCGGCAAAACACTGATGAACAAGTTTATCAAGGTAAAGTAAATGGCAGTGTGCCCAGAGGCAGACCGCGTAAAGAATGGTTACATTGTGTAAATAAGATAATGATTTGAAGAGAGATAAAAAGCCATTGAAACACAAGAGCTTGCATGAGAAAATGCATGCACGTGAAGGAAGCTAGAGAGGTATGCCAGGACTCAATCGAGGACTTGCGAAGAATTTTTAACAAACTGAAGACAAGCATGAAAAAAAAATGGGCCTTAAAATTAACGTGAATAACAGAAATTATGTTGCTTGAAGAAAAAGCTGAGGAAACAATATGCAACATTGTCCTAAATGATGACAGAATAGAACAAGTTGATAAGTACATATATCTTGGTAGCCTATTCACTTGTGACGGAAGGATAGATGGGGAGTTAGATAGACGCATAAACTTTGGTAAGAAGGTTATCAGTAGAACAGGGTCTAGTATCAGAAGTAAGAATATATTAAATAAACCTAAAGGGGCAATACATAATCCTATATTTATACCGACTGTGCTGTACAGTAGAGAGACGTGAACCTATTTAGAAAAAGACAAGAGTAAAATTAACGCGATTAACATGAAATTATTGCGCAGGATATGCGGCAAACCACTGATAAACAAGTTTATCAAGGTAGAGTAAATGGCAGTGTGCCCAGAGGTAGAACGCGGAACGAATGGTTAGATTGTGTAAATGAGATAATAATTTGAAGAGACATAAGAAGCCATAGAAACACATGAGCTTACATGAGAAAATGCATGCACGTGAAGGAAGCTAGAGAGGTATGCCAGGAGAGAATAGTGTGGCGACAAATAGTTTATAAAAAGAGTGTCAGTGGAGTGAATGACGATGAATATCGATTTAAACACAAAAGATTCGTTTTTCTCGAAAAAATTGTTATTGGTACCGATTTTATCAGTTTCAGACTCGTTTTTCTAGAGAAAAATCTTATAGGAGACCGTCTGAGAGTTCTATCGCTACAGATACAGATTTGCAATTAATGAATGAAGTCCTTGCTATGCCTAAAAAATTTTTTTAATGCTCCAGAAAGTTTGAAGTATTTCCTTTAGGCCGAAAATGTCCTTCTATGAAAAAGTCAAATTTATTTTCGAACTTTATTTTCAAAAGTCAATGACAGATGGTATATTCTCAAAAATCTCTAATCGCTTATTATCATAAATAAAAATTAAAAATCCCGCTTGTTATTCTCAAAGCTCTCAGCTTTCTTTTGAGATCAAAAATGATACAAAAATATGTCTCTTAACAGTAAGATGAGTGGCTCCAATGCACGATGAAATTACAACGACAGGCCAGAGAAACCCTTGTGCGTCTTGACTCTTGAGAACACACGGCGTCTCAAGCATTACCTGCATACGGCTACAAGCTTACGAAGCAGCGTTAACTTCGCACCTCTGAGAGCACCTATCACAAGGACAATCATTTTAACCGAATATTCCAGCAACAATTGTGACTGTTCTCTTCTGTTTCATTCATTGTAATGTTTTAGTCGGCCGGAGCCGAGGACTCGATCACGAATATGGTTCGTTTTTCGAAGTCCTGGAGAACGATGTGTGGCCTCGAGTGTGCAATGGAGACTGCTGTCTTCGTACATTCAGAAAATTTGGCACTTCCTGTTTCAGACAATTGACCCTATCTACCTCGGAGCGTTCGGCAAGACAGGGTCGCGGCCAAAACAGTAAACAGCAAAGTTCTCTTTTTTTTTACATCTGATTTCATTACTTGGGCTTTTAGAAGCGAGGCATCTAGATGGAGTAATAGGCATCCTGAGACTCTGATGTGAAGATATGGGCCAAGGGTCTCGGCCGCCTTCTCCGCGGATGTGAGCTATACTCAATACAATTCGG
Source organism: Andricus curvator (assembly GCA_932195095.1). Classification (NCBI taxonomy): domain Eukaryota; kingdom Metazoa; phylum Arthropoda; class Insecta; order Hymenoptera; family Cynipidae; genus Andricus; species Andricus curvator. The sequence continues at coordinate 96,748 of CAKNYM010052199.1, read as the reverse complement.
TTATAACAGCAGCTAGGGAAAGCATTTGTCCATCCTTGGAGAGCTCCGCGTGCAAGGAAAAAGCTGCATACTCTAGGAGATCCCCTGATATCCCAGAGTCACCGTTGCAAGACACTTCATCCAGGTGCCAATAAACTTTCGGCACGATTGTTACGCCTGAGCATTAGGGTTTCCTTCGGGACCATCCCTAGATAATTGTTTGCGAATGGGTACAGGCACCGTCTATCTTCAACTTGAGGGCGCGTCCGGTAAATTATTTTTATCTACATTAAAAAAGTTAAAAATGGCTGATAAAGACGATATCCATGATAAACCACAAACATTGAACCACATCACTTTGGTAAATACTGACGTAAAATACTATTTTTTTCAGATAAACTACTATCTACTAGCAATAAACTTTGCATAAACTCCCAAAAACCTATATTTTTAACTAATGATTTATTTCACGTCTATGTCTTCGGCCTGGGGCCGTATTCTTGAATCGATGACCCTAGATCTCGCATGCGAGAAGCCGTGCGAGATTGATAATGGTATTCTTGAGTTCATCTCGCATGCGACATTTGATGTCGCATACGACAATTATCGCACGAAAATCTCGAGTGGGTTCTACCCACTCGAGATGGAAATTCGTATGCCAAAATTCGTTGTGATTAGGAATAATATAGTGTTTTCCCTGAAATCTAAGGTCATGTTTGACATTGTGCGTGATATGTTCAAACAACTTGAGTATTTAAGTATAACTTGATTCAATAATTGTTAATGTAAAAGACCTTAAATTAATATGCAATCCAATGCAATTAGGCAGTTTTTATCAGAACAAAATTTCAAACCAATCTCGAAGATTAAATTTGGTGTATTAATAACTTGTCACCAAATCTTTTAACTATTTTAATAATAACTTTCCTTTACTTCATGTTCTGTGTTCAAAATTGAACAAACAAACACAGTACGTTCCAATTCCCCGGTTCGTATAACTCCATTCTATTTCGCAAGAAGCGACTGTAATGGTGCTTTCACACCTCTGCCTTTCCCAGGCAGGCAGGCAGAGGTGTCAAAGCACCATAATGGTGGACTCCCATGTCAGATGAAAGCAGAAACTCATGAGAGTTTCCGCTTTCATCCACTGCTTTCATCTGCCATGGGAGTCCACCATTATTCTTCAAAATTGCACAAACAAACACAGTACGTTCCAATTCCCCGATTCGTATGTAGCGCATGCGAATTTTGTTTCTTTTCCCTTTCAAACTTGCTCTCTATTGGCTATGAAGCTTTTTCGAAATGAGGCAACACTGCTTGTATGTCGCATGCGATAATTCTCGCATACTCATCTCGAACGGTACTCAAGAGTAGTATTTTAAACTCGCATACGAATCTGATCATGCGAGAATTCTCGCATGCGATATTTGTCGCACGATCTCAAGAATAGGGCCCCTGATCTTTGAGGTTATCCTTCCCTCTTCCCTCGCGAGATAGACATGTGTTTTGCTCTCTTTCAACCCTCTTCATTCATTCATCTGTCCCTTAACCCTTTTGAATCACCCTCCTGTAGTTGTTTCCAACTTTTTGCGTCGGTGGTGGGTAGACCCGCACGTCCGTGTACCGTTCGAAGCTTAATTATTACCAACTTGAAATTTTGCAAAAAGGTTTTCACCTAATGGTAAGCATCTCTTTTTTTCTTTTTGTTTGATACTTTTTTTTACAAAATGGCCTGACATTATATGAAATCATGAAAGTTATAGCGTATGGCAAGTTTTCTGAATGGACAGATAAATGATGTTTTCTCATGTTCGCCCGGTACTGGTATTTAAAAACGCTTGTCATTTGGCAGCTTTGAAAAATTATTATTATTATTATTATAGATTAGCAGTTCGAACTCG
>CAKNYM010052199.1:41769-66269 GCA_932195095.1 Andricus curvator | reverse complement strand
TGTTGAAAGAAAAAATCACCAAAATAATGTTTGAAAAAATCAAAAAACTTAGAAGATATTCAAAATTGAAAATTTGGGTCCTGTTTTTCTTAACTTTTCATAGCATTGGTGATTTTAGCGATATTAAGGTCTATTTTTTGTAAATTACTCGTAATAGGGCGCAGTTTTAAAAATATATTTTTGGAAAAAAAATTTCAAAAGCTTCTTTTATTTTTCAAAAACTAATTTTGAATCTGAATTTCTGAAAAAAAACACACTTTTTATTTTCTTTAATTTTTTATGTAGACGGCTTCCAGTGTCCTCTACAAGTCCTGTAAATATCAAAATGGGACCTCCCTTAGTTGTCGAGAAATAATTAAAAACGTACGCCAAAACCACGAAGGAATAGTGAATAGACTATTCCTTCGTGGCCAAAAGGACATTGTAAGCTATCTATATATAAAAAATAAAGAAAATGAAAAGTGTTTTTTTTTCAGAAATTCAGTTTCAAAATTAATTTTTAAAAAATCCAAGAAGTTTTTGAAATTTTTCTCTTCATAAAATATTTTTCCAAAACTGCATCCTATTACGAATAATTTATGAAAAATAGACCTTAATATCACTAAAATCATCAAAGTTATAAAAGTTTAAGAAAAAAAGGACCAAAATTTTCAATTCTGAATATCTCCTAAGCTTTTTTATTTAAAAACAAATTATTTTGGGGTTTTTCTTTCAACACCTAAGAGAACGGATTCTAGAATTTTTATAAAAATGACTAACAATACCTGAAATTCTTCAGATGATTTGACATGGAATTGCTCAGCTTCAAAAAGGTAACGATGAATTATTGTTGCATAGATATTTCGTTTCTTAAATTTTATATCAGAAAATGTATATCATATTTTATTGCAATTGGGATGTTTGTTAATTTTGATGTGGTTTTTAACATTCATATTTAATAACAAAATTTAAATTATAAGATAGAATATTACTGGTTACAATGTGCATTGCCGATCCAGCAATTCTTTTGACCTAACGATTTAATTTCATCCAAAACAAAATTTAATTTTCAATGCAAAAGAACATGCAAATGAAGCTGTGGAGGTATTAGTATCACATCTACATTTCATTTAAATTACAAGCATTGTTTATAATTAAAATGAAAAATTATCATTTATTATTATTATTTGATTGAATATATGTTGATGAATGAAAATATCACGAAACGCTTATGATAAGAAACCATTCTTTTCGAAAATATTTTTGAACTGAAGTTGCCACAATTTTTTCTCCGAACATTCATCGGGGTACCTGCCCGCCACCCTATAAGATGTTGAAAAGAGGCAGGGGTTTGATGAACATTATTTCTGTGACCAGTCATAGGAGCGGTTTTCAAGTTTTTACCTTCAAAATTATATTTTTGGCCATTTTAATGGCCATATTCGTAATCAGTGGATACAAATACATCGCCACACGCTTTTCGGAATGTCACACCCGAGGAGAAGAACATACGTATAAATCCTTCATGTAAACAGCGATTGTGATATCAGTTATAACGATTTTTATAATTAACATTCTCTGCCTCGAAACTGACTTTAATAATATGTCAATATCTCAAAACCTTGATGTTTATGACCTATAAGATAACGATTATATAATATATGTCTTATATAATCTAGGAGCACTAAAATTTTCTCCAGTAACAGCGTTAATACAATTCTTCAGTAATGCAACAATAAGTTTCTCGTCTAATTAAAAAAAATGAGAATTTTTTATACTTTCGTGTTATCTCTGGTGGCTCTCCTCGATTCGTTTGGTAAATATAATCATATAATATACGATGTTCGGCAAGGAAAGTGCCTAGTACATTTTATGTTTGAAAAAAAACTATCACTGATTCGCCAGACAATTCACTTTTCAACATAGATGGTTCATACTGGGCTTAAGGCCCTTTATCAGAATATGTAATCGGTTTGGCATTTTTAGGCTGCACGGTTCAATGTTTTTGTCTAATTTCGTGCATAGAACATCTACATAAGCATATCTCGGACCAAGCAGCTCCGGTTTTTCGATAAAATGTTTATATTTTGTTAAGTGATCAAAAAACGTCAGAACAATAGCAGGGACGCTCAGTCCATGCATTTCCCCAGCGCGCCTGTTCACCCTCGTCACACTCCAGTCGGCAAACACCCCGGAGCGAGTCGAATTATCTGGAACGAATGAACCCTTGCATTGTTATGAGATCACGGCCGGTTAGACAAACTGACATTATGAAATCGTGGATTAATTTAATTTCAATTAGTAGAATCAATTTACTTACAAAATTACAAGAAGGTGAAAAAAAGATTCATGAAAATCGGTTAATATTTGCCGTAACAATGTAAATCTTTAGGTAATATACAACTTCTGTATATTTACACTGCAGTTTTCTACCAAATACATGCTAAAGAGGGTATTTTTTGGAATTTTTTCCACATGGATAATTTTTAGTGCATAAGTAGAGGGTTTCCAAGTACTTTTTTAAATATTTTACTCTAACTTGGTTAAACAATTATTATTTATTTAAACAATTGTCTCTCCTGTAAGTCGCAAGAATTGTGAAAAGTTATTTTCTGGAATGAACGACACAACGAACATATTTATAGAGTAATATATTTTCTTCAGGATACTTAGTGCACAATGAAGGAATGGTAATAGTATTGTTTTTCGTTTAAGATATTTAGCAAAACGGTACTCGGTTCTGCATTTTGAGGCTGCACGGTTGAATATTTTTGTCTAATATCTCGCGCACGTCATTTACATAATTATATCTTCAAGCACACAGATTTGTAATTATTGAAATAATTTTCATTTTTTTAAACATTTTGTCTCCTTGGAATCGTTATAAGTTGTTGTTTTCGGAAGTTAGTGTCACAATTAACGAATATTGATAGTTACATCTTTTTCTGTGGCATTTGCTAATTATTAGAAGGATTTTAATTAGTTTAAACTATTGCTTCTTCGTTAATTTGTGGAATGTTATTTTCTGGAATTAATGAAGCAATTAACGGTTGATTGGAGCAATATTTTTTTTCTCATGGATATTTAGCCATTTGTTTGACAATTTTCATTTGTTCAAACAATTGAATTCGCTATGAATCGTGAAAAGTTATTTTTGCTGCAATTAATGACACTATCCACGAATGTGAAGAGTACTTTGTTTTTGTTAAACATTTTTCGCAAATGTGTAAACAATTAATAATAACTCACTTGCGCCTTTTCATATGGAAGGTGGAGAAAAGTTTAGTTCTTTCAAATCTCTTATACTCTGTCGCTTATTATGCATTAAAAATTATTCACGTGGAAAAAATTCCAAAAAATACCATCTTTAGTGTATATTTCGTAGAAAATGGCAGTCTAAATGCACAGAGTTGTGTATTACCTGAAGATTTAAATTATTACTGCAAATATTAACCGATTTTCATGAATCTTTCTTTCACTTTCTTATAACTTTTTAAGTAAATTGATTCTACTAATTGAAATTAAATTAATCCACGATTTCATAATGTCAGTTTTTCTAACCGGCCTAATCTCATAACAATGCAAGGGTTCATTCGTTCCGGATAATTCGACTCGCTCCGGGGTGTCTGCCGTCTGGAGTTTGACGTGGGTGAACAGGCGCTCTGGGGAAATGCATGGACTGAGCGTCACTACTATTGTTCTGACGTTTTTTAATTGTTAATCAAAATATAAACATTTTATCGAGAATCCGGCGCTGCTTGCTCGGAGATATGCTTATGAACATGTCCTATGCAAAACAATAGACAAAAATATTCAACCATGCGGCCTATAAATGCCGAACCGATTACATATTCTGATAATGGGCCTTAAAGTGTCGGAAATTTTTGTGGCTAAATGTCACAAAATGTCACCGAGAAAAGTGAGCCCTTTCCTTGCGGAACGTCACACATATCTAAAATTTTGAATACATTTTTCTGAGCTATAATCAAATCAGAATTTTTTAGATTTGATCTGCGTTCTATCCCAATATCTATTTCCTTCTAAAGTGTATTTGCATTTGTCTTAAAACAGTAACAATAACCTGAATTCATTCTGGGAAAAGCCCACTATTACAAATTAAAATAAATTCTAGCGTTTTGAGTACCTTTTCAATAGTTCTAGAGTTCTTGACAAGCTTTAGCAATACTTTTGAAATTTTTTTCATAGTTCTACCATTCGAAATTTTAGTTCTATTGAAGCATTGCATAATTCCAAATAGAACCTACTTTAGCTCTGCCTAACCCGCCATGCCCCCTTTTGAATGCCGTTGAACATACTTTAGCCCTATTCAGAACCTTCTGAAATTCTCATACTCATATTTTCAAGTTCTCTCTAAGACCTTCAAATTCTGGGTGAATTTTAGGTATTCAAATAAAACCTCTCCAAGTAATGTGTACTATGAATTTATTAGATTTGATCTGCGTTCTATCCCCATATCTATTTCCTTCTAAAATTTATTTGAATTTGTCTTAAATCTGTAACAATTTAACCTGAATTCATTCAGGGAAAGCCCACTATTACAAATTCAAAAAAGTTTTTATTGTTCTGACTACCTCTTTAATAGTTCTAATGTTCTTGATAGGTTTCAAAAATAGCTCTGATGCTTCATGTGACAAAAACTAATTTTTTTTTAAATGTTGAGGGGCTAACTTCACACTCCGTCAAACTTCGCGAGAGTGAACTTTATTTTAGAGTTCTGGGTATATTTAACGTAGTTCTCGGGATCCTAATAATTTTGAGAAATAGTTCCGACCAGTTTCACATTAAATTTTTTTCCACAGGAATAGCCAGTACCCAGCTTTTCAAAAATTTAACATTATTTTGCATGATCCTTTAGTTTAAAAGGATTCTGAAGTTCTATCAAACATAATTTCAGAAACAAAAATCAAAAACCTAAAAGTTAGATCGTTTTGGAAACTGAAAATTTTTAATTAATTTCTCCTTTCGGGTTCCAAGAGTTCTAATCAGAGACAGAGTTCCTGCCCCCTTCCCCATATGAGTTCTACAAAAAATTCCCAAATTTGAAAAAATCACAATTTTAATTCGAAAAACTTTTGCTTTATATTTTTTTTAATTTTTGCATATTTATTTATAGTTTAATGCTTTTCTATTAAATTCGCTTCCGTAATGGCACTGTCAACATTTTGGAGATTTCAGCTTTATTATTTACATTTTTTTATAAACATTATAGTTTCTTAACGTATTTAGTTTTCGTCAGTTTTTTTATAAATTATGTAGTTATATTTCAATTATCTAAAAAGCTATTTAATTCTGAAAAAAATATGTTTTCATTTATATAATTGTGAAGAACGCAAACACCGGGAGTTTGTTTACATTTTTAAACTTAATTTTTCAAATGAGAGAATTTGTTCTCTATGAATTATTTAGTTATTTTTATATTTTTAAGAAGCGAGATTGAATCCAGGATAAAATAAAATAAATTTAAAAAATTCTCAATTTACCAAATTTGAAATTATAATATTTCAAAAATGGATTCTTGACAAATTTGTTTAGAATTGTACCAAATTTGAAACCATAACTTTGCCATGTTGGAATTTTGAAATTTTAAAATTGGTAAAGCTGGAATTTATTTTTTTGCCCATTCGTCAATCCATTATTTTGAAAACAATTTGCAAAAAACACAATTTTGAAATATTAGATTTTCAAATTTGGTCAAGAGGGTAATTTTGAAATTTATTTTTTCACTACTTGATAAATTTCGAATTGGTCAATACATTTTCGAAGATCCCAATTTTTGAATATGAAGATTTAAAATTTTGTAAACTACTTAATTTCGATATGTTTTTATTGGTTACTGGATAAATTTCTAATTTGTATCTAAATTTTGCAAAGAACCCTCTTTTGGAATTTTAGTGTTTCAAATTTGGAAAATATGGCATTTCTTTTTGGGCTACTAGATAAATTTGGAGTTTCGAAATAAAATTGGCAAAGAACCCAATTTTGGAATATTAGGATTTTGAATCTAATCATGTAGATAATTTGAAAGTTTATTTTTTTGGCCACTTGATGAATTTTGAAGTTTTGTAATATTAAACTTTTGAATTTGGTAAATTCGGTAATTTCAGAATATATTTCTTTAGCGAATTGATAAATCTCTAATTTCGATAACTATTTGCGAAGAATACATACATTTTGTAAAGAACCCTATCTCAGACTATTACGATTTCAATTTTGCTGAAGTGAATAATTTTTACATTTATTTTTTTGGCCATTTGATAAATTTCAAATTTGTAAACAGATCTTCAAAGAATCCAATTTTGAAATAAAAAGATTTCCTATTTTGTAAAGTGCCTCTCATAGAGGTACCAATAAGAGAAGGCAGCCTCTTTGGTGGAATCAGGAGTATAAGATGGCTCAGCGCAGAGAGAGTGCCGCACAGAGAAGATTCTTGGCCAAAGCCGTCGACAATGAGCTCAAATGGTTTATCCGTGATGTGAAACACAATGCCTTCCGAGCATTATGTGTATCTATTGATCCCGCATCTGAGCTGGCCAGAATCTGGCAAATGGTGAAATCTCTTTCTGTCCGTTCGCAGTCCCCTAATACTCACATAATTACAGACCCGGATTCCCCAGTGTCCAGGGAGCTGAGTGAGGATTTGGTGCGCCCGGATGTTCCTGCAATTGAGATAGAACCGGTCGGAGACATTGATGAGTCGGATCCCATGAACAGGGCCTTCTCCTGGGAGGAGTTTTCTGCTGCGCTTGCGGCGTGCAAAATGAAGTCGGCGCCGGGTTTGAATGGGATAATATATGAGATCATCAGGGCGCTCTCTGACAAGGTGCTGCGATTTGTTCAGGACCTGTTCAATGCTATGTTCAGGGAGTCCTCTTTCCCAGAGGGTTGACGTGATATCCTAGTCCACTTTATCCCGAAAACGGGGGGGAAGGGCTACCGCCCGATCTCCTTGATGTCCACCTTCTGCAAACTATTTGAAAGACTGGTGCAGAAGAGACTGGAATATCTAGCGGAGCATAACAGCTGGCTCCCGGATTTCCAATACGGATTCAGGAGAGGGAGTTCTTCAATGCACTGTGTGGAATCTGTGGAGGCAGGCATCATGACGAGCTTCGGGCAGGGCAAGGCAACTCTTGCTTTGGCCCTGAACATCAAGGGCGCGTTAAACTTCGTCCTCCCGGGTACCCTTATTGATGGGCTGAGGGAGCTAAATGTTCCGGCCAGGATTCTCAACGTCGTTTTCCTTTTGATCTGCAAGAGGAAGTTATATTTCTCGTCGGGCAGCAACTACCTAATGGTCTGTGGGGTTGGGGTCCCTCAGGGGGTGTCCTCTCCCCACTTCTCTTCGGGCTCGCGCTGAGACTTTTGCGAAACTTCCTGCCGGACGGAGTTAGAGCGGTTATGTACGCAGAATCAGGAACGAGATCCGGGAGGCTGAGGCCTTGCTACTTGGAACTCTGGAATCGCTCTCTCCATGGCTGGGAAGGTCATGGCTTTCTATCTCGATGCCCAAGTGTCAACCATGTCTTTTCTCAAGAGCTGGGGTTGACTTAGGAAGAGATTTCCCTGAATCTTGTAGAGGTTGCCATTCCTTGTCAATCTACGCTCAAATATTTGGCAGTCTTGCTTGACAGGCGTATGACAGCTTAGGGATCCAGGGCGAACAATATCTTGAGGTTCATTGCCAGAATAAAGCCCGCCGCACACGGTGCTTTTTTTCTTGCTGGATTGCTTGCTGGATTGTGCTGCTGGGCTCTCTGCAGGCAGAGCCGCGTGAAGCTAGGCAGGCTGTGATGCAGGCTCCGCTGCAAACGGTGTGTGCTACTCTGCTCGGCCACATGCTAGCCCTGCTGCTTGCGAGCGGGCACTTGTCAAAATGGGCGCTATTATACGAGCGGCAATTCGTCGAAGACAGGCAGCTATTGCAGCTTTTCTATCAATTAATGATTTAAAACAAAAAAATGAAGAAAAGCGGAAACGCAAATTATGAAGTCGGTCTTGGCTGCAACGGAGAAATATGGGAAAAAGTATATTTTGACCATGTTGTTCGAAGGATTGAGGTCTACATAACCTACAATCGTTAGGTTTCACTAGCTATTTGAAACGTGTCCTCATTACGGATTGTTTTCCTTGCAGCCCGGAAGATCCTATTGCATTTAATAACTACACTCGGATGACAGAAGATTTACTGAATGAACTTTTACAACTTGTCCCATTTTCACTTTTGCAAACACTATGCACAACAACCCAATCACGCTAGATTTGCCATGTAGGGCTGTGGCAGCTGACAGAATCACGTGATCTTTTCTCTACTTCTGATTGGCTCCTTGCTTCAGCCAGCATAAAAACTAGCAGAAAAAATAGCACGCGTTCTATCAACGAAATCAAGCACGGCGCCCATCACGAGAGCCAGCAGTGACATCATTTTCCTGCAAGGCAGCCTGCCCAGTAGCCATCACAGCTCCAAGCAAGCAATCCAGCAAGAAAAAAAGCACTGTGTGCAGCGGGCTTAACCTGGGGCGTTTCTCCCTCCTTACTTCTTACGGACCATAGGGACTTGTCAGGACGTGCCTTGAATGGGGAAGTGATCGCTCGAGAAGTTTTATCGGGTCCATTATACATAAATAAGTTTTAAAAAAGAACATGTTTTGGTATATCAGAATTTCAAATTCGGTGATTTTCCAAGAAGTTTAATTTCTTTATTTCGGAAGCTAAAGTGTCTTGTCGTCCCGAAATTCGGGGTGAGTAGTCAAATAGTATTCACAAGTTTGGATAGGCGTCCCGAAATTTTCGGGGCGACTAGTTCATACCGTTTTTCAGCTCCGCCAGTTTTTCAGGACGACTTGATTTTAATAAATGTCTGAATTGGTATATTTTCCTCAAATTGTACATTTATGTATTTGGAAAGTTGTTACATTCGTAAGTGAGAACTGCAAAAGAACGAGCTCAATATTTCTTTTCCCAAAAATAGTTCAATTTTCTACTTGTATTTTCTTTTAAGTGGGTTGCGTGTGCGAGTCGCTGGCCACGGTCACATATGTAATATGTTCCCTGTCTTTATTACCGTCGTCAGGACGTCTTAACTTTGCGCTTTTGATTACGCTTTTTACTGCAATGAATCGCGAAATTTTCGTTCTAAACAATAAAATCGGGAGTTTTTAAATTTGAAGCACTCCCACGAATACTTCGTCAGTGTCAGAGTTCTGAGTAAAAAATAAGTTTGCCAATGTATATTAAGAATGCTTCTTCTTTCTACCCTCTCCTTCTCTAAATCCGTCTGCCCTCCGATATTGAATCCGCTATTTCGAATTTTGACATTTTGTCTTTGGATTGTAAATAAGCGACCCGCAATTTTCTCAAACAGCACTTTTTATTAAAATGGGTTTCGATTAACAATTGTAGTCCATCATATTGGATCCGCAATTTTGGATTTTGAGCTACATTAATTTGCATGTCAGATTCGGATTATGCATGAAAAATCTATATAAAAACATATTTAGCACATTAAATGTAAAATATAAGCGTGCGTGGTATTCAATAAACGATTCTCTTTTGCCAAAAATGCCAACTTCAACATAGATTTTGAAAGTCAAAAATTTATTATTTAAACTTTCTCTTCTATTTCTCTACATTCGTAAAGGATTTATCTTTAATTTTAAAAAAACTAAACCTTCTAGATCATTCCGATCTAAAATTTTCAGGCTTTGGAGACAGGATTTGAAAAAAAAAAGTCCAGTGTGCACGGTGCATGAGACTATGCGCTGTATATAGACATAGCCTGATATATGGCGATGTAAGCAGGATACGTCGATATATAACAACATTTGTAAACACTACTAATAGTTCCGGCAATTTAAGGTTTTCACTGGAACAACATACATCCAGAATTTTTTCACTCAAAATGTTTGGGTGAATATTAAAACGAATTCTTAACACGTTTTCTTGAACTTTTGCCTTCGGTGGGCAGGTAGGTAAAAATTTCAGAAGACACAATTTATAGGAGATAAAAAAAGCATTTACATTGCTCATGTTCAAACCCCTTCTAACTAATAGTTAAGGAAATATTCATTTGGCCATGAAGAGTGATATGATTTCGGAGAAGTGTACGATTGAATGAATTTTCATTGTTAAAAGAAACATTGAAACTTCCAAACGATAAAACTTCGTTCTAGTAGTGGATAATTTCTCACTATATTTTTACAATTCACTTCGAAGCAAACTCTTGCACCAATTGTAAATGCATCCACTTAAAAAAAATAATATCAATAATTTCACCTTTCACGCGTATTCTATGTCCTTCCATACAAAACCTTTAACCGTCAGTCCTGCAGTCGCCATCTTGCGTGCTGTCAGTAATACGATTGTGAACTTTGTGAAAAAATTAATAGACTGTTTTTTGTTGCAGATTTGAGTTCACAGTTCGACTGTTTACCCAATGGAGAACCCATTCCTGGTGTTTCTTGTTCCCGCACTTCGTATTTTCCTGACAGGCCTCTTTCTCCTTGCAGACCCTATTCTCGTGAGAGACCTCATTCTCCTATCAGGCCTCTTTCTCCTGTCGAGCGTCCTGTTCATGCCAGGTCCAGGTCTCCTCCTGCCGGGCCTCAAGCTACACCTATAATTGGATCTTCTCCTGAAGAACATAGATTGATTCGGCTTATTCCCCTAAAGAATCCGCACCGGGTATTCGGAATTTGCAGATATACTTTTGCTGTCAATAAACCAATTCAATTGAAAGTAGCACGTGGTGCTTTTGCGCCCATGCCAACCGAAGAGCAAAATGTTCTAACAACATCCAATGGTGACGTCATAGCAATATTTGAACGTAATAATAGAATTATTCGTGGAATATATACAGGAACTTATTTTTCAAAACGGGCGAAAATAAACATGAAAAGCGGCGCGGTTGTAGAACTGAATCGAGATGAAAAACAGGAAACTCCCATAGGACATTATCACCCAGTCTCAAAGAATTTTAAAGTAGTGCATGTAAACAACATTTAACAAAAATCCTCCACAGCATACATCAATTTCAAGATTTTGAAAAGTAAAATATAATATTGTGCGCTATCGGAATTCGGCTCAAAGTGCTGCCATTAACTAATAATTACAATTAAGAGTCAATGTATTATGGTACTTAAGTCTTAAGTCTTTCTTCAATGCTAGTGTCTCTCTTTTTTCGAAAACAGTTAAAAAAGTGTTTCTTATTCTCATACCAAAATATTTAGTGAGGAAAATTATTATTGACGAGGCCGCACTACAATATATATGAAAGAATGTCCCAACGTCTAATGGCATCAGTTTTCAACAGTAAATAAACATTTTCATATTCAAATAAAGTTCCAAAGGTACGAGCGCCAAGAAGAATATTTGTAAATTTGTATCTGGGATGTCTCGCAACTATTTTTCGATCATATTTAATCTCACTACCTTTTCTTTAAAAATTAAATTTTTCTATTTCACTATCTTCTTTTTTTCTTTCTTTTTGTTCAGATTCACAATGTGTAATTCGGCTAATGACATACACCCTCTTTCCCACATAAACTAAACAACTTTAAAAGTGTACTTTTTGAAAATTTTACGGAACAATAATAGGAAAAATGGGCCTTTTACTTTTATCTTATACATGAGTACGTTAGCATGCTTGTATTTTTTTATTTCTTGGTATAATAAAAATTTCTATTGTTGTATTTGTATGGTAGATATAACTCAATATTGAAAATGTGAAAATTATATTAGATTTGACAGTTAATATAATGTCAAAATTTCAGTCGCAAGGAATTGTATCAATTCATTATATAAAAAATGAATAATTAATATAAAATAAATACCTGAGACGTTTTCCTCGGTTTACCAAACTAAGTTACGTAATATTTAATGAGTAAATATTCTCCGTGAAGAAATTTTGTTATTTATTTAAAGATTTGAATAAGCAATTAGAGTAAGAATTATATAATTTTTTGATTTAGACATAAGATTTTCTCAAAAAATGAAAGATTATATTAATTGTGAGATCAGTTTTAACGAACTTTAGTAATCAAATTTTCCCCTTTGTCACAGACTCTGTTGAAATACAAATATCTCTGCAAGACAAACTTGATGCTGATGACAAATGAGATAACGACTATGAAGCATCTTATATAATAATCTAAGGGAGCACCAGAAAATTCTTTAGTTACAGTTCTTATTAAATTCTTTAATAATCATTAATAAGTTTTTCGTCTAATTAGAAAAGATGAAGATTTTTTATATTCTCGTAATATCCCTGTCGGCTATCCTCAATTTCATTGGTAAATATAATCATATAATATATATCTATAATTTTAAATACGTTTTTTAAACTATTCGCAAATCAGATTTTGTAAAGTTTAATCCGCATTACATCCCGATTGCTATTTTTTTCTAACTACTTCCTAAATAGTTCTAGAATTCATAATAGGTTTTACAAACAATTCTGATGTTCAAAGCGTGAAAACCTCATGGGAGGCTGACATCTTACTCATTACTCATTTAGCGAAAGTGAAATTTTTTTAGGGTTCTAAGTCAATTCAACATAGTTCTGGTCCCCCTAAGAATGTCTAAAAAAAAGTCTCATAACACTTTTTAATGAAACTAATGTTCAAACAACTGCGGTACTTAAAAGAAAACCTAAGTTTTTCGAATTTTCAAATTTCAATAGTTCCAAAAGTTCAGAAAAAAAGTTCGCCCTCCCCCTCCTCCTTAAGAGTTCTATCAAAATTTCTCATGACCCTTTTTGCTTTCGAATTCATTGTCTTACATAAGTTTTCGAATTTGTGACCCAACTGGGATCCTTAAATTAACCAAAACGTTTATTTGATGGAAATGAATGAAGGAAATAAGCTGCTGATGCCATGTCATCGGAGCAGATAAAGCTACCCTAGTTTGAATGGTATTTTTGGAAACCATTTTTGGGCTAGAGGTGCCAGTAGAGTTGAAAAATTCGTTGAAGCGCTCAACCACTGCTTTATTGTCTACCAATTTCAAACGATGATTCTTATCCAGAAACAAAACACAGATGTAGAAAAACTTATTGCGATTGTCACACATCTTCACTATGCTATGTGCAACAGGAAACTGAAAAGGATTCAGAGGTACAATATCTCAGTTCGGTTTTAATCCTTCAATGTACTTGCGACCTATCAAAATATTCGTGATAGTCCCACAAAACGGATTACAGGTCCTAGATCGCCAATTAGTTCTGAATTTTAGAAAAACTGTTTTCGATTTATCGAGGTAGCAAATCCTCCTTCGAATTGTAAGTTGAAGTAGAATATCTGCTTCAACGAACAAGGAGTAAAAATTTCACTTCAGTTTTTTATCGGAATTCATCTCGTAAAAACGGAAAAGTTTAAATTCGCTGCAGTCACTGAAATTTCAACCCATTTTCATTTAAAGTAGCTCGTTGGACGCAGAATTGAACAGACTTTTAAACTACTGCGAGGGAAAAAAATCTTGGGAATCAAACAATTTTCTTAAATCGTTGTCAAAGTTGAAGATACTTGCAAAAAAACGGAAAATACAGGATCTTTTCTTCTGTAATTTCATATTATTTTAATTTGACAAAATGTATAATACATGGTTAGACAGGTCTGTTTTTCTCGTCAAAAAAAATCAAAATCGATTGAAAAATGGCGGAGTTACGAATTATTATATACGGTGACTTCTGAAAAATGGTTTTTTGGCCGAAAAACGATATTATGGGTGTAAAGGTAATTTCGACCATACCATTTTCTTTAGTTTTTCAAGGCCTAAGCGTATACTGTGGCTTAGTAAAAGTGCCTGATCGCTATCACACAGTGAAATCATTGAGTCTTTAGAAAGGGTATAACAAGCTCTAACAATTTGTGGTTCTCTTTGGGGCTTTTCAACAGAAATCGATGTTCCAAAGAGAAAGATCCTCAATTGTTGCGGAGGGCTAACAAGCTTGAAAACATTAAGGTTATGTTCACATTTTTCCAACAGGATGAAAATTCGCAAAAGAAACATCTTGCTACCCTTTATCAAGAATTGGCGATTTTTTGTTATAAATAACATTTTTATTTAAAAAAAGGTAAGCATAAGCAAAAATTGTCAAAGCTTGTTAGATTTCCATAATAATGATTAAATATTTTTTGAACATCCATGATTTTTCTTTTAAAATATCTAATTCTGTGGAAAAAAACCAGGCATAACCTTAAATTCTTCAAACTTGATAGATTTTCTTAATACTTCATGATTTTTCATTTGAAGTATGTTCCGCTTAGTTAGAAAACCCTTCAGAACCTGGCTAAAACCCTGGTAGAACTTGGGTTTCTAACTGGCTGTATGTGGATGCCTAAAAGGATTATGACAATGGATCCTGGCACTAAGAAGGGATGAAAGGGATTTTATCCGGGTTCTATGCGGGACGCTAAATGGGTCCTATATGGGCTTCAATCGAGAAACAAATTACTTAAATTGTTGTTATTATTATACTTGATTTATCTGTTACCCGTTTCGTTGATAATTCTTTCCTTAGAATAGCTACTGGCCTAGAGTTCTCTGGGTTAGACACGTTACCTTTCTTCAGTAGGAGTATAGTGCATCCTAATACCAACGACTGCGGAATCGACGTCTCTGACTTTGAATATGAGGTGAAGATGTGACCCAAATGTTGGAGTGTAGAAGTAAACTTCTTCAACCAGAAGTTCTTCATACTATCTGGTCCTGCAGCAGAAAAGTCATTCGTGCCCCTAAGTGCTTTCTTCACCTCTTCGGCAGTGGTTGATGGAAATCCCTTCTCTGATGTTATGAGATTGTCGCAAAGCTTTTTCAAGCGGATGATATTATTAGCGTTTTGTTCCAATTTCAGTGTTTCCGGGACCTTGTATACCTCTCTCAACAAATTCTAAAACTCGTGAGGCTTGAGTGGATTTTTGACAGGAACAGGTAGATTGCTGAAGAGGCGCGATGGGTCAGCGAGACACTGTTGATTCTCCTTGACCCACGTCTCCCTCTTCTGTATTCTCCTCCTTGCATCAGATAACACCCGTACGTTGTCAACAATGTGTTGCTTGATTGTCAGCAGTTTCGACTTGTTCATGGTATGGTGGTGGATCCTCAGTTCGTGGGCGAACTTTCGGACCCTTTCGTGAACAGCCTACCAGACTTTATGTAGTCGATCACACATTAAACACGGGGCGCATTCAGTCTTGCCCGTTCAATCTTGTTGTTCAGTTGATGCAAGCGTATTTCGGTCTTTTGATCCATCGTTGGTTTTAGCCTTCGATTTGAAACAGCCAATGCTTCCGAAGCACCATATACTGAACAATTGATGGACTAGAGGTCGGAATCCTCCTAGATACCCTACGAAGGGAGGCATTCATTGCAGCCAGATCTTGGGGATTAGGAGGTAGCTGGATGTTAATTTTTCTTCTTGTCCTGAAATTCCTATCATCTTTTAGGTGGTGCCTGATTTCCGCAGTGGGTCTGAATGTCGCTTCCTCCTCTTCGTCTGCGGCTTGTTCATACAGCGGTTGAGGAAGCGTCCTGCGTTCATATCCAGTTTTCGAGAGGTAGGCAGCTTGATTTAGCAGACTGGTGCGAAACGGGCTTAAGTTTTGGGTGTGTCTGGCCCCACCGAGTGTGCATACGCGCCATGAAGCCACCTGAAACAGGGATAATGCTGTCATCGTAGCAGTGCAGCAAGTCATCCATGAGTCGATTCGTCCACGCAATGTGAGCGTTTCGCCGGTTCGTCGTCGTGTTTCCACCTACATTATCTTCAAAACTACGAAAGTTAGAATGATCGGCACTGTTCTCCGACCCATTGTCGGGCTTTCTGCGCGTTCGATCGTTTGGAAACGCATCTACAACTTTTGGTGGTTTGGTGTAGTCATTGTTGTTTCCACAAGCAGACAGGGAAAGGGTTCGTCCATCCTTGTAGAGCCTCGCATGCAAGGATAAGGCTACATACGCTGATAGGTCGCTCAGTATCCTAGACTCATTGTTCGAGACATCTCACTCAGGTGCCATTCAGCTTTCGGTGCGGTTGCTACGCCTCTGCTTGAGTGTTATTCATTTGATACCATTTCTGGATAATTGTACAAAAAATACGATACCAATTGTCTATATATAAAAATGTATCTACAACTTTTTTTGTGAGAACTGCGCATATGTTGTTAAATAACAACGAACTGAAAATTAAAACGATTTTTCGAAACATTTCTGTATGATTTAATGAACTTGCATTGCTATACAAAATGATGAAACCTGTAAAAGATAAAGTTGCGTCCCAGGTGGACAATTTTTTGGTGTATTTTTACAATTCGCTACACAGAAAACTGTTGCAAGCTCTGCTTTATTTTTATATGTAATTCAAAACTAAATACAATGAATTGAAGGAAAAAGGTTAAGTTCGCCTATTTCAACAAACGCTGTACCTACAAATGCAATTATTGCTTTCAACATCTGCTCTCTAATTACTTACTCTACTCCAAGTTATAGGAGTCAAGAAGAACTTATCCACATCAGTGGTTTACATCTACTTTAAAAGAAACTTAAATAATTTCACTTTTTACGTGTAGTCTATCTCCACATATACAAAAGATACAGAAAACCGTTAATTCTTCAGGAACCGCCTCGCGCGCTGTCAGTTATTGCTAACTTTCTATTTGGGAACTTCAAAGAGTCGATGCTATCCTTGAATTTTGAACTTCATAAAATAAGTAATATTCTTTTTTTTGTCACAAATTTCACAACACAGTTCGAATGTTTGCCCAATGGTGACCCTCTTCCTGGTGTTCCTCGTTCCGGCACTTCTAATTCTCCAGACCGCTCTCTTCCTCCTGGTAAAGCTCATTCTCCTGGCAGACCTCATTCTCCTGACAGACCTTATTCTGCTGTCAGTTCTATTTCTTCGGCTGTCAGTTCTCTTCCTTCTGCTGAGCCATTTCTTCTTGAAAGATCCAGGTCTCCTCGTGGCAGGCCTCATTCTTCACTTATACTTGGATTCAAACTTGATCAACTTAGATTTATTCGGCTTATTCCTCACACCAATCCGCACCGTATATTCGAAATTCGCCGTTACACTTTCCCTGCTGATCATCCAATTCAATTGAGAAGAGAACGTCATATCCCTGCCCCCATGCCAACCGAAGAGCGATATGTTTTAACAACACCCTCTGGTGACATCATGGCCATACTGGAGCGTAAGAACACCATTCTTCGTGGAATATATTTGCAATCTAAGTTTCTAATACGGGCAAAAATAAACATGCACAGTGGCGCAGTTGTCGGATTGAACCGAGATGAAATCGTGGATACTCCCATAGGCAATATGAACCAAATCTTAAAGAAGTTTAGAGTATTTCATGTAGAATCCACTATACCATAATTCAATATAAGAAAATAACAATTTTTAAGATATAAGAAAAATGACATTATGGTTTCAATTTAGAAGATTAATTTTAAGTTTGGACGATTTCAAAATATTTCGAAAAGGAATATAGGAAATTTTTCAGATAATTTTTTTACAATTTTGAAGAATAAAAAATTGTTTGAAAAGTGAATTATTCCAAAATATACTAAGAAGTTTCAGAAGATTTAAAAAGATTCAAAAATAATCTAAATCTTCAGAATTTTGAAAAGCTAATTTCAGGAGAATATTATTAGAGGGTTT
Organism: Andricus curvator; assembly: GCA_932195095.1. Lineage (NCBI taxonomy): Eukaryota > Metazoa > Arthropoda > Insecta > Hymenoptera > Cynipidae > Andricus > Andricus curvator. The sequence goes on along the minus strand of CAKNYM010052199.1, from coordinate 48,613 downwards.
AGAAGTTTTTGACAAAATTTTAAGATAATTGGAACTGAATGAGAGGAAAATTATATTTATATTACTACAAAAACAGGAAGATTTCCTTATTTTCTTGTTCTTTGGTTTAAAAATCTAATTTTAGATCGAAATTAAGTGTTCAAAAATTCAAAAAACAAAATGCGGGATCCAATATGGCGGATATAAAGTTTTTGTTTTTCAAAATATGGTAGAATGTTTTCTATATGAATTGCACCGTTTTTAAAGACCTTGGCAGTAGCGTATTCAAACTCCCGATCCAAGGCCCTATGTGGACATAATCATACCCAAATCATTTGTTTTCTTATCCGCCGCCATTTTTTATTGTGCATAATGATTGCATGCTTCAAATCGGGAATATGTTGTAGTTGGTCCTTTTTTTAAACGGCATCCCTAAGGCCAGGAATAAAATTGAAAGATACAATAATTGGAAGTTTGAACAATTTTCTCCTATTTTTAGGCGTACAATCGAAATCTGCAACAAAAAATAGGAACTTGTCGGCAAAATAAATTATTTGGGCATGAAAAGACCCACATAGGACCGTGAAGCTATAGTGTAAATACACTACTGCATAGGCGCCTTAAAACCCGATTACTCAGTCTTCAAGCATTTGAATATAGATATTCTGCTCTCATAACGTACAATATGCACTTGTTATGGCAAAGTATGTTTTTTTTATGAAACGCATTCACTAAAGCCATGTGGGTGGTATAATGTTTTCTCTAAGTTGGCGTCTCTTTGAACTATAATCTAATCTGAAATACTCAATGGCAATGGACATCACAGAGTTAAAGTTTACAAAAAAAAACTTTAAATATAAGTTTTATGTCTTTGAAAAATGCTTATTTTATATTCAGTACATTTTTACTGTACAACTTACATTTTTCGATAAAATGGCTGCTGAATATTGATGCATAAATTTTTTCTTAAAAACCATAATCAAAAACCAACCTCGAGAAGGCACTGGAAAACTTTAGAGGTGCAACTGAAAATATTTGTGTGACTAATGACCGGTATATCTTCTGCCCCTGTAAGACATTGGAAATAGTTCGTGGTATGATCTTAACTATTTATGTGATCAGTCACAGCCATCCAGCCTCCACGTTACGTTCAAATTGTTGAAAAGCTTGAAAAAAGGCTTGAAAAATGAATACATGAACATCGTTGTATTTTAAAATTTGTTGGTTTATTAAACTTGGTCGGTACTGGTATGGTATGCAAAACTTCAGAAATATGCTTAGGTGTTGACCAGGGTAGTAGAAGTTGATGATGGCGGTAGGACATAAAAGTGTAGATCACCAGTAATTCTATAGAAACTTCGTATACAAGTGCCTAATCCCGGCTCATGTAGTCTCCGCCACAATATTCCATGACAAACAGAGTCATGCGCACCTTTCAAGTCTATAAAAGCAATGTAGACTGGACCATTGGTATAACTAAGATGAATATGTATCAGAGAAATAAGGGTAAATAACTTTTCTATGCAACTCCTCCCTTTTCCGAACCTCGATAGTGATTCTGTAATTAAATTCGCACCAGTCACTTATTTAGTCAGCCGCTTGCAAATTATCTATGAGGAAATTATGCCATGCAATTTACCCGTGTTACGGGTCTATAATTAAAAGGATCATGTATAACCCCTTTCTTGAACAGCATGGATATTGTCATTCGATCCCAAGAACTGGGAATTATTTCAGTAGACATGATTCGATTAAACAAAATCTCTATATACCAATTCAATTGAGAATGTTACGTGGTGTCCCTACGCCCATGCCAACCGAAGAGCGAAATGTTTTAACAACATCCAGTGGTGACATCATGGCATTATTTGAGCGGAATACTACTCAAATTTGTGCAATATGTAAAAAAAGTTCTCATCTGAAACGGGCCAAAATAAATATTTATAGCGGTGTGGTGGTCGAATTGACCGAAATGAAATCCTGGAAACTCCCATAGGGAACGCAAATCCTATCTCAAAGAATTTTAGAGTAATACATGTAAACAACATCTAAACTAAAATCCTCCACACCATACTTCAATTTAAGGAAACATGAAAGCGAAATATAATGTTGTTTGTGATCTGAATTCGGCTCAAAATTATACAAAAGCTGATAATTAAAACAAAATGTTTAATGTATTATCATTAGGGAGCGGACTAGATGTGGTATGAACTTGGCTATGAATCGTCTCGGAAAGGATAACCACTGCGAGCCGAGGGACTTAGCAAGTTCATACCTTATCCTGCCCGCTTCCTCATTATTATACTCAAGGCTTCAAGCTTTTGTCAATGTCCCAATCTTTAAAATATTAAAAAAATAAAGAAATAAAGAATTTAAAGAATAATAAAATTTTCGTTTTATCCCCGTACGAAAATATTATGTGAAGAAAATTAGTCTAAGCTTATAATGAAAACTTTGGTTTTCACACAATAATAAATAAACAATAATGAAGAAACATTTTCGTATGCAAATAAAGTCTGTATATTCAATTAGCTATTGCTGCAGAAAAAATGTCACGCAGCCACTTGGTTCGATCTAGTAAACTCTTTCATTAGACAACGTCCGAAGTACGAACAATAGATAAGCGTTTCTGGTATTACACCTGCACCCGACAGAATACTTCATCGTCAATTATTACGATTAACCGTAGGTATATTTTGATAACAAATAAATTCATTAAGTGAATAGTGTAGGTGAAACTATACTTATTTCACACAAAATATCGATAGAATTAACGGAATTGTGATTCGGTGAGAACATTATTAGCAGAGAACCTTAACTTAGAACAGTTATAAGTTTTCAATTTTAAACACCTATTCGAAGAAATTGATCGCATGCAGCAAATAATTTACTTCCTGTCGAAATCAAAATACTGATTCTAACAAAGGCAGTTACGTATTTGAAATTAAAATAATCATGGGAAAAAGTTGGTTTATGGTTCCCTTGAAATTACTTCAACTTAATACTTTTCTTGATTTTTTTAAAAATCAAAGTCGATCGGAATGAAACTGGGTCACAGTTAGGTTACCTAACTACCAATTATGCACCAAATTGCCACCCCGAGTACGCCGAGATTGGGCCCCATTCTGGCTTGGGGATCGTCCATATATTACGTAAGACGTTTTTCTTTTGTTTATATCGTTGTGTCCTTTTCAACTTCACAGCAATTTTATTCTCGTCTTCATTTAAACAAAAGAAAAATGCCTTACGTAATATATGGACGATCCGCTGTAACGGTGAACTTTATCTATGCTCGACTAGGCGATCGAGTTGGGTCCAAATTGGGCAATATTAATTATGCCTTTATTTTGTTTCTGAAGGTGGAAGATAGTATTTTTGTATGAGATGGTGTAAGAATGAAATTGTCGACACATTCTTCCTCTGCAATCCTTATGTCAAACTGCTTTTTCGAAAAAAGACCTTAAACGTATTATAAAAAGACGAGTTTGACGGTATTTATAAAAAAAGCACCGTTATTCATAAAAAAAGCGTACGTGATTTTGAAATAAATAAAGACCAAAACAGAAGAAATAGATATAATACACCGAGAAAATTCTGTTACTAGCACAACTAAATAATTTCATTGGTATTTGTGCAACAATTTTTTTTTTTCGTTCCACCTAATTTTTATTTGTATTGCAACACGTTTTGTTGAACCAACAAAAATTTTATTGAGTTAGCAAAAGTTTTGTTGAGCCTAATGATAATATTTGGTTACATGAATATTTTTCTCAGTGTAGGTAAATTTGTATAGACCATTTTTTATTGGGTGATGGAAACATAATAAATTACTATTTTTTTCATAATTTGTAAAGTATACCCAAGTTTTAGAAATTTTAGTATTCAGTATTTTTCAATATTCCTGAGCAGCAAATCGACATTTTATGAACAATTTGATTGTTACAACCAAATGCCATAAAGGAATTTGATGTTTGTGCCATTTTTTAAAGTTTTAGGTACTTTTTTTGTAAATTTCGGTTAGTTGGTTTACCGGTAATAATCGAGAACAGTGCATTGACATTTTATGAAAAATTGATAGCTATAAACAAACTGCATAAACATTCGCTGTTTCTGCAATTTTTCAAAGTTTGAAGCTAAAGATTTTAGGTTATGTTTAGATTTTTTCAACGGAAAAGGTTATTTCAAAAAATAAATTATTATTGAAAAAAGCTATATAAAAAGCTTTAATGATTTGCGGTTATTTTTGCGTTTCTTCAAGGAAAATTGGCATTTTTAAGAAGTAAGTCTTCAATTCTGGAGAAAATCTCAAACTTCAAAAATTCAAATTTCCCCTCGTCTATTTTCAACAAATATTGATGTTCCGAAAGAAAAATCTTCCGTTCTTGTGGAAGACCTTCAATAAGTAGGGTGAACAGTCCTAATTTTGTATCGCTGTCCTAAATTTCTGACTTTTTTATACAATTACCTGATGTTTCAGAGCCGAAAACGAAAATTTGTGATTTTTATTACGCGGACCTTAATTTTATTCACAATTTCTGAGGGGCAGTATCATTGTGACTGTTTAATTTATACTCGAACATTAATTTGTGCACGGTTTTGGTTCTGACCATCTACTCAAATTAAGGCTCTCCGAACGTATACTTAAGGGACATATGAACACTGAGAGTGAACTGACGCAACGGAACGCAACGTGACGCGGTTATTCAGTTAGGCCGTTAGGGTACAGCGCTGCATCACTATGCTACTGTTTTCTTCACGCATGAGTGACTAAGGACGTACTCTCCTTTCGGCACCGCGGCTCTTCTCATCCGAAACCGCGGCTCTGCATCATTTCTCGGGACGCACAAATTAAGTTTGCTGAAATTGATGTTCGAGTGTAATTTCAGAAACTTGCTATTTTTTGGATTCTACTAATATTTAAAGAGGAAGGAAGAAATTTGATTTTTTTTTTAATTGGAAGTTTTGAAAAGCATTAAGAATAATCAACAGATTTTACTCTATTATTTCAGTAAAAATGTTGAACTCGAACTATTTATTTGTATAATTCACGCATTCACAACCGTTGTAGCTCTTTTAAATAACGCACCTTAAGTTAAATTGGATTAGGGATGGGAGAACTTAGAGGCGGAAAATGGTGAGAAGTGGGGTAAAGTGTCCTGATTTCTTGATCAAGCCATATGATTATATTCCCAGAAATTGCTGTATCATCCATGAATCCGCGAAACGCTTACCAATCCAAGTGAATTATGGGGCATTCATGAATACTAGGCACAGACCTAATCTTTCATGAATCTCCAGCAACTAAAAATGTTTTTGACCAATCAGCTTCGACTAGAAATGTACAAACAGAACTATGAGCGACATCTCTCTCTCTCTCTCTCTCTCTCTCTCTCTCTCTCTGACACAGTATTACACTTTTCACCCCAACGTGATCGGTCTATTTCTATATGTAGATTACCACGATCAACTCTCAGTACACTTTTATCGCATAGGCTAAATAGAAGGAGACAGAGGACTAAAAATATGCAATTCTTTGAAAAAATCAAACATAACGTTAAATTCCTAAAACTTGTTAGCTTTTCTCAATGCTATTTGATGTTTATTTCAAAGTATCATTCATCGCCGTTGAGAAAAGCCCAGTATAACGTTAAATTTTTTGATATTGTAAGATTTCCTCAATACTCAATTATTCGAACTTCTTCGAACTCTGAGTCCTGAAGGTACATGTAGGTAGTTACGTCCTGCTCGTGACATTCCAGCTTTAGTTTAGATATTATGACGTAACTTAAAGATACAAAAATTAAAGATCTAAAAAGGTATGACTGCTTCTCATTATTTTTATTTGTATTATAGTATTATTGATCATTGCTATAATGAAATACTGAAATCTTACGCTTCTTGCATCCTGATAGCCGTAGATAGCCGTTCATCCTCGTTATACGTGTTGTCTAAGAGGCGTACGATTGAAAGAATTTTAATTGTTATAAAAAATCTTGATCCCTGAAAACGATCAAATTAAGTTCCGTGCAGAGAATTTTGTATTGTATTTTTATAATTTACTGCACAGTAAACTCTTGCCCTCCTTGCTTTACTGTTCTCAATAATTCTCAACATTCCGAGAAATGAGGTTATGTGTACCACCTACTTTTTTCAATGACTTACTCTACTCAAAACTACATGTATCAACAAGAAATTTCGCACCAGAATTGTGTACGTCCACTTTTAACAGACAATTTAAATCATTGTACTTTTTACGCACAGTCTATCTTCTTCGATAGCAAGCATCTAGCCGTTAGTTCTATAGTCAATGCCCTACGCACTATCAATTATTTCAACACTACCCTTTAGAAATCGCACACAGTTAGTACCAATATACAGCTGAGTACTTTAAAAAAAAAATCAATACTCTGTTTCTTGTTTCAGATTTGAGTCAACAGTTCGAGTATTTACCGAATGGCAAACATCTTCCTGATGTTTCACGTTCCAACACTTATTTTTCTAACTGGTTTTCTCCTCCTAGCAGACATCATTCTCCTGCCAGATCTGCTTCAATTGCCAGCCCTCTTCTTCGGGCCAGGTCCAGATTTCCTCCTGCCAGGCCTCAAATTACACCCATAATTGGATCTTTTCCTGAAGAACTTAGATTTATTCGGCTCATTCCCCATGCAAACCCACACCATGTATTCGAAATTCGCAGATACACTTTTCCTGCCGATAAACCAATTCAATTCCAAGTAGGACGTGGTGTCACTGCATCCATGTCGACCGAAGAGCGAAATATTTTTGCAGCATCCAATAGTGACATTATGGACATATTTTTTTTTTTTTTTTTTTAAAAGGGCTGGTGGAAAATTTTAAAAAACAC
>CAKNYM010052199.1:18063-41759 GCA_932195095.1 Andricus curvator | reverse complement strand
TGGTGACCCTCTTCCTGGTGTTCCTCGTTCCGGCACTTCTAATTCTCTAGACCGCTCACTTCCTCCTGGCAGACCGCATTCTCCTGGCAGACCTCATTCTCCTGACAGACCTCATTCTGCTGTCAGTTCTCTTCCTTCTGCTGAGCCATTTCTTCTTGAAAGATCCAGGTCTCCTCGTGGCAGGCCTCATTCTTCAGTTATACTTGGATTTAAACTTGATCAACTTAGATTTATACGGCTTATTCCTCACACCAATCCGCACCGTATATTCGAAATTCGCCGTTACGCTTTCTCTGCTGATCAACCAATTCAATTGAGGAGAGAACGTCATATGCCTGCCCCCATGCCAACCGAAGAGCGATATGTTTTAACAACACCCTCTGGTGACATCATGGCCATACTGGAGCGTAACAATACTATTCTTCGTGGAATTTATTTGAAATCTAATTTTCTAGTACGGGCAAAAATAAACATGTACAGTGGCGCAGTTGTCGGATTGAACCGAGATGAAATTCTGGATACTGCCGTAGGCAATACGAACCAAATCTTAAAGAAGTTTAGAGTATTTCATGTAGAATCCACTATACCATAATTCAATATAAGGAAATGTAAAAGTAAAATATAATATTGTTTGTGATTCAAAGGTGCATCAAAATCCTACAAATGAATATAATTTCTAGTGATTGTTTTAAGGTTTTTATCTATTAATAAAAATTACGAATTTTGTGCAACATCAACTTTGAAAATTGAAACTTCCAACTTAATAATTTTATTTCATGATCAAATTTGAATTTTAAATGATTTTTCAATATTAGGAAATAATCCCACTCGTACCATTTTGTTAACAGACTAGAATTTGGCAACTTCTTCACACTTTCAAAGATATAAGAAAAATGACATTATGGTTTCATTTTAAAAGATTAATTTTAAGTTTGGACGATTTCAAAATATTTCGAAAAGGAATATAGGAAAATTTTAAGATAACTATTTTCAATTGTGAAGGATAAAAAATTGTGGGAAAAGTGAATTATTGCAAAATATACTTAGAAGTATCAGAAGATTTAAAGAGATTCAAAAATAACCTAAATCCTCAGAATTTCAAAAAGCTAATTTTATGAGAATATTATTAGAGGGTTTAGAAGTTTTTGAGAAAATTTTTAAATAATTGGAGATTTTAAAATCTTCCTAAAAATGTATACATTATTTTTAATTTTTTACAACCTTTTAAAAGTTCTGAATATCTTTTAAACTGGCTCGAATTTTTTGTAATATTGAAAAATCCTTTTGAATTTTCTCGAGAATGATAGGTAAATTATATTTATATTACTATAAAAACAGAAAGATTATTTCCTTGTTAATGCATATGATAGGTAGATAGAGGAAAGATCCATTGGAAAAATTAGAACAGTGTAATGTTGTTTATAAATTGGATTGTTCTTGTGGTATGTCCTATATTGGACAAACCAAAAGGTCGCTAGAGACTAGAAGAAATGAGCATTTAAGAAATATTAACCATTGTACTAAAAACCATGAAGAAATTGCTACACACATTCACTCCGTTCACAATGGAAATTCTAATTAAATAAAATGGGATGACATTAAAATATTACATAAACAGTCAAATTAAAAAAAAAAAACTTTGTCGAGATGATGTATATTAAAAATGAGAATAGCAATGCTTTGAACAATATTACTGATTTGAAATTTTATAATTCTGCGTATAATATGATTTTAGATAAAGTTTGTTAATGGGATTTTTCCTTTTAAAATTCTTTCACAAAATATGGAAAATTTTAATTTGGCGCCTAAATTTCTTTCTTTCGAATCAGTATGTTTGATCCTTTCAGTACTCGGTCTACTCAGGGCTGGCATGGTACATTGTACGATGCTCCCTTTTTCAAAAATCTTTTTCTAAAAATCATGAATTTTATTCAAATTCTAAATTCTTCATCACAATGAAATCATTACCTTTTCAGCAACCTTCGTTATTATCCAATCAGGGGAAAAATTCTATTTTATCCTTCTGAAAATTTCTTGTTTCGTAGTTTCCTAAACTCTTTCTTGTCATTTTTGAAAAAATGTTGTTCTTACAATTTTTTTATTTCAATAAATTTACTTCTATTCTATATAATTGAGTTTTTTATTTACAAAACCTTCAAGTTTCTAATTACCACGATGTCAGACCGAACTTGTATTGTTTTTGAAGGAAACTCTCCTTTTCTTTTTTCGAAAATTTTACTATTGTAACTGAACTTCACCGCTTATGTTTTGACTTATGTTTTGACGTACTTATACTTTTTATGTAATTTCCTATGTAATTCTTTTAAAAGATTTAACCATGGATTTCTGATGAGGTTACTATGACTAGTGAAAAAACGTCAAACTTTATTAAATCTTATTTGGTCTGGAAGTGTTGTTAATTTTCTTCTATAGATTATTTCCTTTTTCTTAGGTCTCGAAATCTAATTTTAGATCAAAATTAAGTGTTCAAAAATTCAAAAAAACAAAATCCCGGATCCAATATGGCGAATATAAAGTTTTTATTTTACAAAATATGGTAGAATGTTTTCTATATGAATAGCACCGTTTTTTAAAATCTAGGCAGTAGTGTATTCAAACTCTCGACCCAAGGCCCTATGTGGACCTGATCATACCCAAATAGATTCTTTTTTCTTATCAGCCGCCGTTTTTTATTGTGCATAATGATTGCATGCTTCAAATTGGGAAGCTTTTGTAGTTGGTCCTTTTTTAAAACGGCATCCCTAAGGCCCGAAATAAAATTAAAAGATACAATAATTGGAAGTTTGCACCAATTTTACCTATTTTTAGGCGTACAATCGAAATTTGCAACAAAAAATAGGGACTTATCGGCAAAAAAAATTATTTGGGCATGAAAAGACTCACATAGGACCCTGAAGCTATAGTGTGAATACACTACTGCATAGGCCTCTTAAAACCCGAATATAGATATCCTGCTCTCATAAGGTACAATATGCACTTTTTATGGCAAAATATGTTTCTTTTTTCATGAAGCACATTTACTAAAGCCAGGTGGGCAGTATAATATTTTCTCTAATTTGGCGTCCCTTTGAACTGTAATCTAGTCTGAAATAATCCACGGCAATGGACAGCGCAGACTCACAGCTTACAAAAAAAAAAACTTTAAATATAAGTTTTATGTTTTTGAAAAATGCATATTTTATATTCAGTCCATTTTTACTGTGCAACTTACTATTTCCGATAAAATGGCTTCTGAATATTGATGCATAAATTTTTTTATAAAAACCATAATCAAAAACCACCCTCGAGAAGGCACTGGAAAACGTTAGCGGTGCAACTGAAAATATTTGTGTGACTAATGACTGGTATATCTTCTGCCCCTGTAGACATTGGAAATAGTTCGTGGTATGATATTGAATACTTATGTGACCAGTCACAGCCATCCAGCCTCCACGTTACATTCAAATTGTTGAAAAGCTTGAAAAAAGGCTTGAAAAATGAATACATGAACATCGTTGTATTTCAAAATTTGTTGGTTTATTAAACTTGGTTGGTACTGGTATGGTATGCAAAACTTCAGAAATATGCTAAGGTGTTGACCAGGGTAGTAGAAGTTGATGATGGTGGTAGGACATAAAAGTGTAGATCACCAGTAATTCCATAAAAACTTCATATACAAGTGCCTAATCCCAGCTCATGTAGTCTCCGCCAGAATATTCCGTGACAAACAGAGTCAAGCGCACGGTTCAAGTCTATAAAAGCAATATAGACTGAACCATTGGAATAACTAAGATGAATCTGTATCAGAGAAATAAGGATAAATAACTTATCTATGCAACTCCTCCCTTTTCCGAACCTCGGTAGTGATTCTGTAATTAAATTCGTACCAGTCACTTATTTAGTCAGCCGGTTGCACATTATCTGTGTGGAAATTATGCCATGCAATTTACCCGTGTTACGGGTCTATAATTAAAAGGATCATGTATATCCCCTTCCTTGAACAGCATGGATATTGTCATTCGATCCTAAGAGCTGGGCATTATTTCAGTAGACATGATTCGATTAAATAAAATCTCTATATACTGTAGCTAATTTTTAGGAAGCCTTTTGTAAAAGCACTCATTGATGAGATCGAAGCCAGACGCCTTTTCTTCTTTACATGTTGCTATGCTCTTCTTAATTTCTAATGCGGTTATGTGGAAGTTACGACGTGGGTTGGGATTGTTTGAAAATTAAAGAATGTCCATAATAATAATTGGGTACATTTTATTGAGATCTAGAAGTAAGGTTTTTATATTAATATTATTTTGATAATGGTTTGCGGGCGAAAACTAACAATAATGCTCCAGAAATTGAAGGAGCCACAAGCATCTGCTAGTGATTTTATTGTTTTGTTTTAAAACGCTATGTCTTTCAGTTTTATAAGTTTCTTATATTCCTTTGTTTAGACTTTGATGACATGAGCGCGTGTATTCAGATAACATAGCTTCTTTGTAGACCTCTAGAGCAGCAAGAGCAAGGTTTTTGGCCTCTTTGCATTCTCTATCCAATCATAGTTTGCAGCTCTTCCTCATACCATGAACTATACAGGGTCTCCAAAAAGTCCCGGGACGGCTGAATATTTCCTCAGGTAAGATATTTTTCAGGGCGGTCAAAGCAATTCTTGAAGGAAGTTTCAACAAGGAATTCAATGGTGACCTTTATTTTGATCTTGACCATGACCTTCAGGGTCATTTCAAGGTTGACGGGACTTTTTGGACACCCGGGATATGTCATTCATAAATCGTGAGCAAACTTTATTTGTATTCGATGTCAAACTATCATTTTAATATTTACATCATCATCTACTCCGTCGGCTTGCGAATTCGATTCCCGCCCTGCACTCTGGAAGAGCCTCGGCGGCCTATGCAGTGAACACTAGCCTAGCAAGGGAGTTGTTCATCTCTGGAGAGTCGTGGGACCGGTACCTCTAGAGAAAAAGGTTCTCTAAGTACTTAACAAATTCTCTTGGTGGTTCGAAACCCACCTTAAACGTGGAATTTATAGGAATTATTGTAGAACCACATGAAAAGCCTGCCTTAAGCTCTGCTATGTAGAGTGCATCTGGTTGCCGGGGAATAAATTGCTTGAAAGTTATCAAGAAAACCAGAAAGATCTACCGTATCAGCAATTGACGGCGTCTCGCAGATGCTTCACATAGACACATAGGCATGCACATCATGACGGTATTGCTGAGGCTATTTTCAAAATCGGTGAGGTAGCAAGTCCGTGATCTGAGTGAAACCTTCTTTGTGAAATTCTGGTTGCTACTTTCGAGTATCAGTTTTATTCGTAGCGTCATTGTGAATCGCCCCTTTCACCAGATTGGACGGTTGTGGAATGCTTGGCATGCAGTCGTCAGTTGTCGATTGCTGTAAGCGTGTAGCTCGTCTGGTTTGAGGGCTGTTCGGGAGGGGTCCAGAAAAAGTAACTTCGAGTTATTTGTTGGCAACGTTCTTCCCAGGTTTCTTGGAGGGCGGGGCTTCTTAGGAGCGGCCTATTCCCTGTGTGGAAGTTCGAAGTTCATTAAGATGTGTAAAATAAAAATTTTCAATTTTAAAGTTTTTTCGGGTTTCAATCGTGTGCGAAACTATGAATGTTGCCGACGTTTCGTGAACATTGCAGTTCACTTTTTCAGGGCTGACCTGAAACTGAAGTTTCAGGTTATGTTGTTCTTATATATGCGCTCTGGCCAATCACAGGCATCGTAGAGAATACATATATAAGAACAACATAACCTGAAACTTCAGTTTCAGGTCAGGCCTGAAGAATTGAACTGCAATGTTCACGAAACGTCGGCAACATTCATAGTTTGGCTCACGATTAAAACCCGACAAAACTTTAAAATTAAAAATTTTAATTCATCATAATTAATCATCGTGAAAGCATTAAATCTACTATTCATTAAGAAGAGTTTATCTAGCATCTTTCCAAGTATGTATTAGAGCGAGAACTTCTTCCAATTGAACAGTGTTGCCATTTGCCATCACTGTATTTTTCCTTACTCTCTAAATCTGAATTAGTAGAAAACTACTAATGGATAATAGTTTTCCACTAATTGAGAGAGCGTCGATTCGATTACTGTTAATTAGTAAAAATCTACTAAATCAATGTGTGAGAATAATCGACTAAATGTATGTATGTATGTATACTACCCGATTTGGGTAGTGTTTCTAGGTAGATAGTTTCTTGTAGTAAATAACTACAAGTGTGGGCTCACGACACTCATAATATGTCAACAGCACGCAGTATTCTCGAATGGTCACCCATCCAAGTACTAACCGCGCCCAACGCTGCTTAACTTCAGTGATCTGACAAGAACTGGTTTTTCAGCGTGGTATGGCCGTTAAAAGAATTAGTAAATATATCTGCTGAAGGAATTGATAATGCTACTACTAAATAAATTGGTAAATGTATTGCTAGTAATGATTTTAAAAGACATTTTTAAATAAATTTGAAAACTGACTTTACAATGAAGAGAATTTAATTGAAATTTAATAATAAATGATTACATACACGGACAAATACAAGAAATGTGAAAATTGTACGAACGCTACATCAAATTACATATAATCATACCAACCATTTACCTAAAGTTGTAGGTTTTCAACATTTGTATATTATTATAAATTTCTGCATAAGAAAAAGCACAAACATATTCCTCAGAGTCAAGTCGAGTCTGTTGATTCTGCAGTACGTTCGACATTTTCTGCACACTGTAAGCTTTAAAGATGTTCAATTTTTCTGAAAGTACATTTTAATTAACCTATCTTTTTTCAATTACACTTTCCCAGTTCCTTTTGAACTGTTCAATTATTCTTCAATATTAAACTAAAATGTATCCATTTTAAAGAGACTAAACAGACGCCAAAAGTAATAGTATCAGTGACCAAAAGCATTCAACTTGCAATAAATTGAAATCATGATCCACTTATGCAGTAACGAAAAATCGTGAGAGAAGCGAGAGTGACGGCGTAATGGCAGCAGCAGTGTGCATACGCCTTCGCCATATGAGAGAGACCATTTAAATCATTAGGTAGAGTGATGAAGTTTAGTTACAATAGTAGAATTTTCGAAAATGGAAAAGGAGAGTTTTCTCCAAAAACAATGTAAATTCGAGCTGACATCGTGGTAATTAGAAACGTAAGGGTTTCGTCAATAAAAGAGTCAATTCTATAAAATAATTGAGATTAGCATTTTGAAAAAACCCATTATTGGTACTCGATCTTTGATTTTAGAAGAAACAGCAGGTTCGAATCTCCGATGTAAGTACCGTAGATCAATCATGTTTAAAGTTGATGGATGCAATCCTAGTTAATGCATATGGTAGATAGATTGAAGAAAGATTGAAAATCCTCAATAAAGTTTTAATGTGTGGGATAAAATATATAGAAGCAAAATCAACAACACTTCCAGACCAAATAAGATTTAATGAAGTTCGACGTTTCGTCACTAGTCATAGTAACCTCATCAGGAATCCATGGTTAAATCATTAGGTAGAGCGATGAAGTTTAGTTACAATAGTAGAATTTTCGAAAATAGAAAAGGAGAGTTTTCTCCAAAAACAATGCAAATTCGATCAGACTTTATGGTAATTAGAAACGTAAGGGTTTCGTAAATAATAGAGTCAATTATATAAAATAATTGAGATTAGCATTTTGAAAAAACCCATTTTGGGTACTCGATTATTGATTTCAGAAGAAACAGCAGGTCCAAATTTCCGATGTGATTCCCGTAGATCAATCATGTTTAGAAGCGATGGATGCAATCCTAGTTAATGCATACGGTAGATAGATAGGCGAAACATTGAAAATCCTCAATAAAGTTTCAACATCTGGGATGAAATATATAGAATAAAAATTAACAACACTTCCAGACCAAATAAGATTTAATAAAGTTTGACGTTTCGACACAAGTCATAGTAACCTCTTCAGAAATCCATGGTTAAATCATTAGGTAGAGCGATGAAGTTTAGTTACAATAATAGAATTTTCGAAAATAGAAAAGGAGAGTTTTCTCCAAAAACAATGCAAATTCGATCTGACATCGTGGTAATTAAAAACGTAAGAGTTCCGTAAACATTATAAATAAATAAGGCACTGTCTTGACTCCCACTAGCGGGTAGCGTAAACATATACACTCACGCCCTGATTCTGGGCCGGCCTCGGGTCTCTGAATTCGGCACAGTATGGAACAGCAGCGATCCGAGAAGCGTAATGTAAACAACTTCCAATACAGCACTAACTATCGGAGCGTATAGGCCGTCAAGGGACGCTCAGCGGGGAGACAGAAGCAGTCAAGCGTGAAACCGGACGAAAAACGGTTGGCCCAGAATCGGGAGATGAGTGTATAAGGCCCTCTTTCACCACTGCAGCGCTGACGGCGGGTTAACAAGCGGCTAGTTAGGTTGACGGGCGAAGTTAACTGACCGTTACCATTCGTGCGCTTCACCAGGCATTTGTCACCGTTATGCACGGAAAAAATTTATCCGTAAAAAAGTCACGAACTAGTAGCTAGGTCTCGGATATCAGAAAAATTCATCGGATATTTATGTATTTTCGTAAATAACCTGCGAACTTTGAGAAAGATTGACGAACTCGATGTGAAAATTCTAAAACGGTTCATCACTTCGTTTTTACGTGAATATATATATACCATTAAACCATTTCCCTTTCAGGGTAAGCGTGACACTACCCGATTCGGGTAGTGTTTCTAGGTTTTTCTTGTAGTTATAAATAACTACAAGTGTGGGCTCACCACACCCACGATGTGCCAACAGCACTCATGTCAGTATTCTTGAATGATCACCCATCCAAGTACTAACCGCGTCCAAGGCTGCTTAACTTCAGTGATCTGACGAGAACTGGGTTTTTCAGCGTGGTATGGCCGTTGGCCATACGTGAATAATTACAAAAATATTACGAGTGATTGGGAAAAGATTCTCAGAGCACTCACGAGCTTGCCCGACAAATCTGGGAACTCGAAACTAAGTTCGCCTGTACGTGGCCCACACACACACTCTCCCAAACGCACGGTTCGTGTGTGCGCTCGTATGTGTGCCTCGAGCTCGTCGGATGAGTGGCTAGGAGTTTTATAATACCTATTTTGTTTGGCCTCGATGGCTGCGCGTGTTTACGCACTCCTTCTGAGTTGCGAATTTAATAAATTAATATAAAATTAAATCGCACAAATAAAATGTTTCCTCTTTATATTTCAGTCTGAAATTTTCAGGAACTGTTCGTAGGAAATTCGAACTGTTCGTAAGAAACTTCGAAATTTATCCATATATTTCTCATAGAAATAAGGATGTAATGTTTCATTTTTTTATCTCGTATCCGAGACCTAGCTACAAGTTCGTGACTTCTTCACGGATAAATTTTTTCCGTGTGGCACTCAACGTTAGCTAACCGTACGGTGTTGCTATTTTCGTGTTGAGAGCAGACGATATTGCAACAATCTACTTTTATTTTATTATTTTCAAATATAAATTCCAGAAATGATTGCAAAATGTTTTTTTACAAATTTATTTAATGCTAGAACTAGGTTCGAAATTTAAATTTAAATCGCAAAATAAAAGGAATAAGCTGAAACTGTAACATGCAAATAATTAAAATTTTGTAATGAGATGAAAAAATAAATTTACGAACAAAGTTAGCATGAATTTATTAAAAATCAGTAAATACTTTAAACAAATTATCAGTCACAATTCGGTTCAAGTTTGTCAATTATAACGACAGAGATCTGGCTTCGATTACGCCTATTATATAATTTGAAACTAAACCAGATTTAATCATAGATCAATCAAAATATCACACATCCTTCTCTGACACAGTATACATTTTCACACAATAAAAGTTCAAAATTCAATTAAAACACATTAAAGCATTACGAATAGAGCACAATATATTATATCCTAAAAATTAACGGATATTATAATTTAACTAGTTTAAAAAAATCATACCATGACACATTGAAATATTATAAAGAGGACACACGATATAATAATATCCTAAAAATTGTCAGATATTATAAATTGACGAGTTCAAAAAAAAATCATAACATGATAAATGATTTCGATGAAATACCTTGATCAAGCGCACGTATCATTTATTGAAGATGGAGAAGATTTGGAATCCACTATGTGAGACGTCTATAATTTCCAAAAAATTAACGGAGATGACGTTTTTATAAACGTTGAAGTAAAAAATCCTTCCTTTTCTAATCATCCGAAAATAGAATTGATGTTCGCTTGAGCCCAGAAATAATTATTACTTTTCAGCATTGAAATGGATAATAACGCCGCTGCAAGACAAATTTGCACATTTAGTTTTTTTAAACAACAGTCGCAGTAAATTTTTACCACAACTCTTCTTGAAGGTTCATACCTGGCGATCTATCACAATACGATTTCTTATAATTCTCGAAACAGAACTTGCCAAACGGTGTTAATTGAAATACCGCTAAATTATAAAGTGCTGTGATTACAACACTCTTCAATTCGCTTATGAGCTTCTCGTCGCGTGAAACCTTTGCACTTCATTTCTGGGCGCGCGAAATTCTCCCCTACACATCACGTGACCGCTCAAATTAAATTATTATAGGTGGATTGCGCATCTCCTGATCATCACCTGAGAATTTGCATATTAGAGCAAGGCGGGAATCACCGCAATAGGTCTTTTTTCAAAAATTCAGGCCGCATCTATAATTGCGATTAATCGCGAAAATTTAAATAAAAATGCCTTACTTACATGCCCGCAGATAAACTAGTTTATTTTAATAACGGTGACACATGTTAATTTTAAAGAATTATAATTACTTCCTTATACATAACATATTATCAAAGCACTGCGCTCAGCTTGTCATAAATATATGTACAGCATACCAAAAATAATTTGCATAAATCACAACTTCACAACATAAGGTGGATTGAGTCAAACGAAATTGTCTATACATATTGATATTTGTTGTTGCTTAATTTACAATTTATTTTCACTAATAAAATTAGGAGAATCGAGGGAATAACAAGGCGACAAAATTATCAAACCTGTTCATTGGAGCGCCGAATGTATTTCCTCAAGTTGGAATGATTGTGCACCCCGTCAATCTTTAGTGGATCATTGACATCAGCCAATCCATAAGAATTATTTTTAAAGTCATTGATAATTTAATAGGGACCGAAAAATAGGTGAAAGAACTTGTGCGTTACTTTATCTAAGTTGCTTGACTGTTTCGGAATACGAAGTAAAACCCAATCGCCCCTCTTCAGAACAACCCTTGAATGACTTTTCTGAGCTCTCCCTCGCATTTCAAAACTCTTACTGATTTTTTCTCTGGCTGGTTGGTTTCGTACCAAAATGCAACTCAAGTGGAGTGAATCCGGTACTGAAATGAGTCTTCACGTTTAGAAAATACTCGATATCATATATACATTGTGTCCATCGAGTATGTTTGTCGGAACATAGGGTACGAAACAATTTACCCAACTGTTTCGTAACCCTTTCAATTGTAAAATGTTTTCACAAACAACCTCGACCGGAGGCACGCCTGCATTTATACTATCGAAATAGTTATCTTTCTCTTCTTCAAGGAGATTTCTCAAAGTCTGAACATTATTAGGTTTACAAACAGTTAAACATTCTTGAGGAAACAGGTTATTTAATAAATTATCATTTACATTTATTAAATTAAAATTATCTTCAGGCTGAGGAATTGAAATCAGATATTTCGTTGTCTGATCATCACTCCTCATTTTAGAAGTGTTCATATCATCCGTCGTATGAGCATCATCTAGAGAAAGCACATTTATGTTATAATCATTGAGGGTGGGTGTCGAATCTGTTAAAGAAATTCGATCATCCCCTTGTGAATCGATAGAATTTTTGTCAGACATATTGTCATTCAACGTGACAATCTGTATATAGGTAATGTCATCTTCACCTTTTGATGCTAAAAGTTTCTCAGGCGGTACCCCGTCGAACGAGATAAGCGATTTTTGGACGGGGGCCCCTGCTGCCGTTACTGAGATGTGTTCATAATCAATCATGACTTTGTTACCGAGAAACCAGTTATTTCCAAAAATCACTGAATCAGACAATCTAAGTACTACCAGAAAACAAGTTTGATATTTTTTATTACCGATTGAAATTTCATATAAATTTTTTTTTAATAGTGGTCGGTTTTTTACCAAAAGCTGTTGTTAAAACTACATTACATACTGGGAATTT
The DNA here is from genome assembly GCA_932195095.1 of Andricus curvator. Classification (NCBI taxonomy): domain Eukaryota; kingdom Metazoa; phylum Arthropoda; class Insecta; order Hymenoptera; family Cynipidae; genus Andricus; species Andricus curvator. Next base: position 29,496 of record CAKNYM010052199.1, on the reverse strand, counting down.
AACTAATTTACCATGTTCGGACAAATAATCATGAAAGGCTTCAGAAATAGCTGTTACTTGACTACCAGTATCTATTAACGCCAGAATGGGGACAGCAAACAAATAAATGATCATTCTAGGACATGATGGAATTTTAACGTGACTCCTCCCGACATTTGGTTCCTTAGAATCATTGATACCTCTTTATAAATCAATAAATTCATCATATGTGCGTTGGCGCGACGCACCCATAGAGAACATCGCGCCTAATACAAGTTTAAATTACTCTGACTATTGATGCTATTTAAGAAACGAATTCGATTAGAACTTGCGTTCATGACCAGCCTCAAGATCCCCTAGATCCTGCGAGCTCGACCCGAGCTCCCTAATACCGTTTTCGGGCTCAGCATCCCCTTTTTAAAGAAGTCACCCTCCGCGAAAATTGCGTGGGTGGGAAAGTTGCGACTGAGTCCCGTCTGCGGGTCTATTAGTCTGGTGCTAATTTTACAGGGGCCCTGCTTTGTACAACTTACAACTTGTTTCTTCTGATTATTCATTTTATCGGTAAACGTTAAATCCAATTGCGCCAATGCTTGTGATATTTTATTAAAATCTGAATAATCGACAGTTGCCATCGATTTGCGAACTAGAACTGGAATTTGCTGAATAATCGTATAGTGCATTTCATAATTTTTCATTTTAGCTAAAAAGTATCGCGCATCTTTGATTTGATTATGGAAGTATGACGGCAAACTATTTTTATTCGCATCAAATCGCTTGGCTAGCCAGTCAAACTTGATCTGAACACGAATTGGTATTGAATAAAATTCGGCAAGAAAGTTAGTTTTAAAATCATTATAATCCACGAAGTCGTTTCCTGAGAATCAAACCAAGCCTTTGAGCGGCCCTCCAATGCGCAACACTGCGCTCTCAACAATAAAATCTTCGTATTCCATAAACAGCTATTTCAATTGAAGTAAAACTTTACAAAAAACTTCCACAGATTCTACTGAACAGATACTTTATGTGTAGCTGAAACAAAAAGAAAGGGATGCGTCACTAGAAACATAGAAAATGGGGTATTAAAGGCGGACTTGAAATATGGTCAGAAGTAGATAGTGAATTACATGGTATTCAAGGGGTCGGTCGGTTTGATTATGAATGTAAGAGCAAGGCAGCATATCAGAGATCATGATTTTGTATTCCCCAGATTGTCGTGGGTTAAAATGAAAATACGAATCAGAAGATTATTCATCATAGCGTGCTACGCCCCAGTTGATGGTGACAGCAGTGAAGTAAAAGACGCCTTTTGGGACACTCTAAATGATACTATAAGTGCTTGGGATCATGGTAAAAGAATCATTATACTAGGAGAAATGAACGGATGGTTCGGCGTCCAGCGTCAAGATACAGAAAGGATGCTAGGTAATTTTAGGAATCCAAGAAAAAATGATAACGGGAGAAGATTAGTTAGCTTATGCGTAGAAAAGAGCTTATCTATCAGAGATACTTCGTTTGGGCATAAAATGATCCATATATACACCTGGTGTAGAGGAGATAGCCACAGTATAATTGACTTCCTTATAGCAGAAGAAAGACTAAGAGAGCTAGTAAAAGATACAAAAATCATGAGAGGTTCTGAACGCAATACTGATCATGATCTTCTAGTCTCAAAAGTTAACTTAAGTCAAGGATGGAGAAGTAAGATAACGAAAAACATAAAACGAACGCGAATAAAAATCAATAATTATAGAGATATCAGCTTATTAAGTACCGTATGTAAAGTGGGACGATGGTCGTGGGGGTTAAGGCGTAGGCTTTGGACTCACTCTGTCGGCTTGCGGGTTCGATTCCCGCCTCGCACTCTAGAAGAGCCTCGACGGCCTATGCGGTGAACACTGGCCTAGCAAGGGAGTTGTTCATCTCCGGAGAGTCGTGGGACCGGTAACTCTAGAGAAAAAGGTTTTCTGAGTACCTAAAAGCTGTTGCTCTTGGTGGTTCGGAATCCACCTTAAACTGCAGGTCCCCCTCGCACAACCAAGTAAGTGTGCGGGGCGGGTGGTGTAAAGGGATAGGGAAGAGATATAAGAAAAATGTAAACCCTCAGGGGACACATTAGAAGCTTCCATTCCAATTCCAAGTACCGTAAGTAAAATATATTCAAACCTACTTATTCGTAGGGAAATGAAAATAACAGAAGAAAATATATGGGAAGCCTAAAGTGGATTTATGCCAGGATGATCATGTACGGATCAAATATTCAGCTTGAGACAGGTCACAGAAAAAAGTTTGAGACTAAGGAAAAAAGTCTTCTGTTCATTTGTTGACCTAGAACAAGCGTTTGACAAAGTGGATGGAAATGAACTTTGGAAAGTCCTAAAAGAGTACGAAGTCAATGGATGGCTCCTACAAGCAATAAAAACAATATCTACAGGTAGCAAAGCAAATTTAAGGGTTAATGGGAAACTGATTGACTGGTTGGATATTATGCAAGATGTTGGAGAAGGATGCGTTATGTCCTCATGAATATTTATTATATTGATGGACATGTGTCCTATTCGACGAAGAAGGTGTAAATCTCGAGACAGTGAGGGTACGTGGGTTAGCTTTCGCAGATGATAAGGTTTTTATGGCAGAGTAAATTGACTTGGTAGCCTATTCAGTAGTGACGGTACTCTTCGGTAGCGAGACGTGGACCTATCAAGAAAAGGATAAGATTAAAATTGACTCGATTAACATGAAATCCCTGCAGATGGTATGCGGTAAAACACTGATGGACAAATTGAGTAATGAGATAATCCTTAAAGAATGTGATGTGGAGAAGACATCAGTAGCAGTGAAAGAAATTTGCTAAGATGTTTTGGGTATGTTGAGAGAAGGAAAGATGAACGACTAACGAAACAAGTGTATCAACGTAAAGTAAATGGCAGTGTGCCCAGAGGCAGACCGCGGGAAGAATGGTTAGAATATGTAAATGATACCTAATTCGAAGAGACATATGAAGCCATAGAAACACAATAGCATGCATGAGAAAATGCATGGACGTGAAGGAAGCTAGAGAGGTATGCCAGGACAAAAAAGTGTGGCGACAAATAGTTTATAAAAAGAGTTTCAGTGGAATGAATTACGCCTGAAACAAAAGACGTTGAATACTAATGGACCCGAGTGGGGAGCCTCACATAACAACATTGTGAGGCTCTTCACTTGGGGTGATCGCTAGAGAGATTGATCAGCAACCTGAGTCGGAGCAGTGTTGCGGAACGAACGTATTATTTAAATGAATATTGCATCTTTGGGGAAACAGTGTGACAGAATGAATAATAATTTCTGTCGCGATAGTGATAGCCGTACATATTTTGTGTAAAAAAAAGCTTATTCAATTTTTTGTATATGAATATTTTCTCCCCTTCTCCAGAAAAATTTAACAACTTTTAAATGATACTTATTTCCAGTTTTGCTGCAGAATAATAGGAAAAAGTGGCATCGTTACATTTTCAAATAAGTTGGTCTAATACAATTTTTTTGTCAATACTGGTATGGTATACATAACCTAATATTAAAAACCTAAAAATAATACAAGATTTAACAATTAATCATATTAGTACGTACAATTAAACATTTCAGAAATATGACTCATTTTTTGAGACTATATATACGAAGTTTATGAAAAATTAATACATTTTGATATAAAATAAATACCTGAAACATAAAAATTTTTATTTAAAAAGTGATAATTGTTTAATCAGATATTTTTCTTTTTATTATATTATTTTCATTTTTATGAGAGGAGAAAAAAAGTTATAGTTAACTATGGAAAGCAAAGAAAATATAACAAAAAATTATAAATCGAAAAAAAAATTGAAAAGCATACATAATGTTTCCAATTTCATATAGAAAATCTAACAAAAAATTATAAAGAAATAAGGAATAATAAAATTGAAGAGCATACATAATTTTTCCCATTTTATATAAACTATATCTAATTTTCCACCTGGAACTCCCTTTAAAAGTTATTTTATTGTTCTGGAAAGGTATTCGTGTGAAAGTATGACTGGGTAGAAAAATAATGTGAATTAAAAAAATTATTTACTATTAATTTAAAAAAGTAAATTTTATTTATGACCTTTATTTTTCAAGGCCAAATATTTATTTTCTCAAAAAATGGTTTTGACCGTAGAAAATAGCGGGAAAATGCTCATCGAAATTGCAGTTAACAACATTTTTGTAAATACTGCTGAATGAGTTAAAATCGCCTAAACAAATTATATATTTTCAAAAAAGGCTAATCATTTATTTTCAGGAACAAAAAATAAAAACGATGCCCTATTTTTTTTTACGAGGGAAGGTGGAAAATGTGCTACCACACACCAAGAAGGGTCTGCACTTCTCGGTAGTGTCGGTATATTGGTATCATTACTTCAATGATCTTAATATATATATATATAAATATACGCAATGATCTTAATTCGATCATTATAGTGATGCTACCAACTACCGACTAAAAACCACCACCCTTTCTCTTTGGCATTATTCCCCCCGGAACCGTTTTCGCATTACTTCAGAGGGTGCCATTCTTTGGCCGTGCCTCGGCCTTCATCATTTGTCCCAGCTTAGCCTTCTCCTGGTAAACTGGGCTTCATGTCGGACCTGCCCAGCTACGATGTTAGCTTGCACGTCCAAGAAGCTTCTTCAACGAGGCTGCCTCTCTTAATGCCAAGCAACTCATTGTCCCCGGGCGATGGTCTGTCCGGGGCTTATCTTCCTTTGCGACGCAGAGGTAGCACTGCGGTATGTTTTCGCATACTGCAGCTTTATGTCTCTCTTTGCCGCATCGCCAGCAAGATCTGGTCCCACCTGGACCCTCGCAGTTCGCTGCCATGAGGCCGAAGCCTAGGCAGCGGTAGCACCTTATTGCCTCCGCCTTCTTGTGCACACGGCACGATACACACCCCACCTTAAGGTGTCCAATGCGTACCAAACTTACAGCGAGATCTTCTGCCAGCTCCACGAAAGCCTTCAAATGGCCTTTGAAGGGTCTTTTCGTGATGTTGACCCTGATGACTCCAACCGGTTTGCCGAAATGTTTTCGAACGGCTTCCTCTACTTCTTCTGCATCTGTCGTCGTATCGAGGTCCAGAATCTCGACCTCGGTGCAAGGGACGAGTTCTACTAGAACCTCGCCGTGTCTCGTTTGCCTGACCCCCTTGATTTTTACGCCAAGGGCGTCAGGTTTCACTTTCTTCTTGAGGTCCTTGAGGACCGTCGCGTAGTTAAGTCCCTTTGTCGGCTTGATAAGGACCGCCCATACTCAGGCTTTATAACAAATATTCCCTTCCAGATAACGGTAGTCCTAATAGTTGAATAATTTGGACGAGGGCCTCTACCGTTATGATAGACATTATATACATTTTTCATGTAAACACTGGATTTCAATGAAAACTAAAAGGTTATATAAGTTTTCATATCAGTTTTAACGAATTTTGGTAATTAAATGCTATGCCTTGAAACTGACTCTGATGAAATGTCAATATTTAGTATGACAAGCGTGACTCTTCGTATCCATAAGATAACGACTATATTAGACATATGTATTTATGTTATATAAGCTAACTACGCAGTAGAATATTCTTCAGTTGTGCTCTTATAAAATTCTTTAATAATATAGCAATCAGTTTTTTGTCTCACTAGAAATTATGAAGATTTTTTATACTCTTGTCATATCTCTGGCGACTACCGTCAATTATATTGGTAAATATAATTAAATATAATCATATAATACGAAACGTTCCATTCTATAATTTTGAATGCATTTTTTTTTACCATACGCAAATCAGAATTTGTGTGATTTAATCTCCTTTTTCTCCCAATTGCTCTTTTCTTCCAAACTTTATTTGCGTTTGTCCGAAGTGAGTACGAATTTACTCTAAATTCATTTCAGGGGTATCCAACTATTACAAATTTTAAAAAATTTGTAGAGTTCTGACTAACTTTTTCATATTTCGAGAATTCTTGATAAGTTTTAATTGTTACGGGCAATGCCACAAAAAAAAATTTCGGAAACAATAGCAAAAAAGTCTATCAGTTTTTAATAAACTCAAAAGAACTAGACAACTTTGAAGGCAATTTAAGAATGTTAAATTAGATTAAAATTAAATTCAAAATCCCATTTAACGTCCAATAATCAAGTTAATGTATAGAATTCCTGAAAATAAAACAAGAATTCAACGATCAAATTTGGACAAACACCACAAAATGCTACTACTGCAATTCCTAAAAACAAAAAAATTTGTTTCTTTGCACAAAAATAAAAAAGAGGAAAGAAAAATGAGAAGGCAACCAACCAAATCCCCTTCCTTCTCTTTTTTATTTCTTTCGTATTTGTTATTTTTATTATTATCAAATCACAATATGAAAGCATGCACAATATTTACCAACGTTTCGGCGCTCACACAGCACCCTTATCAAGGCAAGAAAAATTAGAGCAGGTAGGAACAGCGACGAAATAACGACGCTATCACCTGACAACTATATACCTGACAACTAAATGTGGGTCAAAAGGTAAATACGTTATAAACAAACAAGAAATGAGAGAAAGTCAAGACCCATGAAAACTTATTGCTAAATGTAATTAATCATACTAGAATAACTTTTGTTTGATTTATTCAAATCAGTTTTTAAATTAATAGACAACTTATTTTGTTTTGTAATATAAAGGATTTCCATGAATTCTCTTTTTCTCTCATTACTTTCACTGTGTAAAACATCAACATTATCCCAGTCAAACTCATGGTCAACATCAACAAACCCTCTCTTATGTCTAGCCAGAACACTTTTATAACAACGTCCTAAACGAACATCACTTTTGTGCTCCTCCACCCTATTATTAAGAAGTCTGCCAGTCTGTCCCACTTAAGTCATCTTACAGATCTTGCAAGTGATCTTGTAAACAACTCCACATTTTTCAAATTTATCTAAAGGATCTTTACCAAAAGTTATTTTTGAATCCATTTTAAATGGTGTACGGAAAATAGTATGAGTATTCAATTTTTTCAACATAAATTCAATAGTTTTCGAAATTTGATCAAAAAAAGGAAGAACGAAAGTATTGAAAGAACTATATTCTGTTATTCTTTCTGATTATCTGTAGATAAAATGTTACTTGGTTTGTTTTTGATTTGTTGACTATTTCCATCGTTTGTTTCGATTTACTTTTTATCACATGGTTACTAAAACCTTTACCTAATCTGAGAATATCTATAACTGAATCTCATTTTTCTATCCTCTTTTTTTATTTTTGTGCAAAGAAAGAAATTTTTTTGTTTTTAGGAATTGCAATAGGAGCATTTTGTGGTGTTTGTTCAAATTTGATCGTGGAATTCTTCTCTTATTGTCAGGAATTCTATACAGTAACTTGATTATTGGACGTTAAATGGGATTTTGAAATTGATTTTATTCTAATTTAAAATTCTTAAATTTCAATTTAGCTGACTTGGATTGGAGGTCATTCGTAACCAACCTTTTTTTTGAAATGATGTTTTTTAATCAGATCAAAGTTGCATATGATCCTGAAGCCTTCAGAAACGTAAAATTATGGTGTGATGTCAACCAAAAATTAAGAGGCAGTATGCTTCAGAAAAGGTTTTTGATTGAATGCTAAAGAAATTAGAAGTATGTTTGACACAAGATAAAATCATTGATCTTTTAAAACATCAGATTTTCCTTAATCGAAGATTCTGAAACGATGATTAAAAGCATGAAAACAAAACTTTCTATTTTGATTGATCAACAAAATAATATTCAAGAGCAAAATTTAAATTTACACAAGATTTTTGAAAAAGAAGAAGTTTTATTAACCATGTGATAAAAAGTAAATCGAAACGAATGATGGAAATAGTCAAAGATGTTGAATCAAGTATACACAAAATTCCAATATTAGATGAACAGGATTTTCAAAACAAAGTTTTACACTTGTCGAAGAGCTTTGTTGATAAAAATGGTTTGCACATTAGTCGTATTGATCGTAAAATTTCTGAAGGTTTCAGGATAACAAAAGATTTCCTTAAAACCAACCCTGATATAATTTGCATGAATGCTGATAAAGGCAATATTACAGTTTGTATGAAAAAATCAGATTATATTAGGGATATGGAGGATTTACATTCCAATCGTGATAACTTTGAATTATTGAATGAAAATCCATTGAAACAATTAAGAAGAGACACTTTCAAGATTCTGGACAATAGGAGAAAGATAGGACTTTTGGGAAAGGATATAAGATGGACTGATATAAATACCGAAGACACAGTTCTTGCAAAATGTTATGGTTTGAGAAAGATTCATAAAGATGGCTATCCATTGAGATTGGTTATTTCAACTATTAACACTCCCACTAAATTTCTAGAACAAAACTTTAATTTGATACTTAAAGACTCAATTACAACTTCCAAATACAATATTAAAAATAGCTGGGAATTCCAAAAAATTATTATTCAAAAAACTGTTCCTGATGACCATGTAATGATTTCTTTGGATGCAGTTGCAATGTTTCCAAGTACACCGATTGAATTGGTTAAACAGGCAATTTTAAATAGATGGGATAATATAAAAACACGTACTCGGTTGAGTCAAAAAGATTTTATTAAAGGGATAGTTTTCATTGTGAACTCAACTTATTTCAAATTCAATGGATAGTTCATCCATTTCTCCTATTTTAGCATAAATAGTTATGAAAGATTTGGAGGTATTTGCTTTGAAGAAGCTGGATTTTGTTTTGCCCTTTTACTTTCGATATGTTGATGACATTTTATTATGTGTTCCTCTAGCAAAGTTACAGGCAGTTTTTGATTCTTTTAATAGTTTTAATTCAAAACTTCAATTTAACCCTGAAATAGAGAACAGTAATAAAATCAGTTTTTGGGACGTAGCAGTAATTAAGGGTCAGAATGGTAATATTATTACCAGGTGGTATAGAAAAAGTACATATTCAGGTAGAATTTTAAATTTTTTATCGGCTCATCCTTTTCAAAACAAAATTGCAGTAATCAAAAACTTAGTTGACAGAGCTCCAGTTTTGTCCCACATTTCATTTCACAAAGAGAATTTGTATATTGTTAGGAATATCCTTTTTCTTAATCATTACCCACAAAAGTTGATTGAGCAACATATCACAATTAGAATTCAACAAATCAAAAACAAGCGAAGTAACATTTTATCTACAGATAATCAGAAAGAATTGAGAGAATATAGTTCTTTCAATACTTTTGTTCTTCCTTTTTTTGGTCAAATTTCGAAAACTATTGAATTTATGTTGAAAAAATTTAATATTCATACTATTTTCCGTATAACATTTAAAATGGATTCAATAATAACTTTTGGTAAAGATCCTTTAGATAAATTTGAAGAAGGTGGTGTTGTTTACAAGATCACTTGCAAGATCTGTAAGATGACTTACGTGGGACAGACTGGCAGACTTCTTAATACTAGGGTGGAGGAACACAAAAGTGATATTCGTTTGGGACCTTGTTATAAGAGTGTTCTTGCTAGACATACGAGAGGGTTTGTTGATGTTGACCATGAGTTTGACTGGGATAATGTTGAAATTTTACACAGTGAATGTAATGAGAGAAAGAGAGAATTCATAGAAATGCTTTATATTAAAAAACAAAATAAGTTGTCTATTGATTTAAAAACTGACTTGGATAAATTAAACAAAAGTTATTCTAGTAGGATGAATTACATATAGCAATAAGTTTTCATGGGTCTTGACTTTCTCTCATTTCTTGTTTGTTTATAACGCATTTGCCTTTTGACCCACATTTAGTTGTCAGGTATCGAGGTGATAGCGTCGTTATTTTGTCGCTGTTCATACCTGCTCTAATTTTTCTTGCCTTGATAACGGTGCTGTGTGAGCACCGAAACGTTGGTAAATATTGTGCATGCTTTCATATTGTGATTTGATAATAATAAAAATAAAAAAGACGAAAGAAATAAAAAGAGAAGGAAGGGGATTTGGTTGGTTGCCTTCTCATTTTTCTTTCCTCTTTTTTATTTTTGTACAAAAAAACACATTTTTTTGTTTTTAGGAATTGCAATAGGAGTATTTTGTGGTGTTTGTCCAAATTTGATCGTTGAATTCTTGTTTTTTTTTCAGGAATTCTATACATTAACTTTAAAGGCAACCCTGATTCTGCAAATTTCAAAATTGGGAGGGTTAAAAGAGTTGAAATCAAAGTTATATTCCCCGCCCCTTCCCTCGGAAGAGTTCTATAAAATATTCTTATTACCATTTTCGATCAAGTTAAGTCAAATTTTGTTTAGTTTTTACTTGAACGAAAAATGTAATGTGTAAACTTGTTGGCAGAACTCTTAAGGAAAAGGATATTTTAAAAGAAATATCATGGATTATCGAGAAAAGCTATAACATGACCAAGTATTAAAGTAATCTTACAATTTTTTTATTTCAAGATTACGTTTGGGCTTTCTGAATAAGAATCGTTATTTTGAAAAAAAAATCACCAATTAATCAGAAGATCTGACCAATTTTAAGCTTGTGCTCAAATTTTTTCAACGGAAATAGATCTTTTAACAGTAAAATAATAAGTTCTGAACGGAGATGGTTATTTTAATAGAAAAGCTCACTAAGTATTTTGAGAAAAGGTATAACAAGTTTCAATAATTTGAGGTTAGGTTTGTATTTTTTCAGCGGAATGGAATCTTTTAAAATAAAAATCATTAAGTATTGAGAAACGTTATAACAACCTTGATCAATTTGATGTGCCGTTTGGTTTTTTCAACTGAAATCAATGTTTAGAAAGAAAAAGTATCAATTATATCTAGAATTAATTTCCTCCAGAATTGAAAATTTTTTTCTCAAAAATATGAGCTTTTCAAAATAATAGATGTGCTATTTTCTATTAAAATATCCAGCTTCGCTGAAAAGGCTCGAACATAACTTGCAGTTCTCCCAAATTGCTTCTTTCCCATTAGAAATGATATATTTTTCTTGAAAATACCCAATCTGATTGACAAAATATATACTAAAAAAATCGCTAGTACGTACGCTACTTTATTTGTTGGTACAACCATTTTGCAACTGTTGCACGAATTTTCTTGGAAATTCCACACCGTCTATACCAACATACGATTGTGAAGTTTCTGAAAAAACTCAATAATTTGTTTCTTCTTGCAGATTTGAGTTCAGAATCAGAGTGTTCATCTCCTGACAGGACTCTTCTTCCGGGCAGGCAACATTCGCCTGACATGTCACGCATTTCTGGCACACCGTGTTTTCCTAGCACACGCGAAAGATCCAGGTCTCCTCATGCCAAGCCTCCTTATGCCAGGCGTCATCATGCCAAGCCTCCTCAAGCTAGGCCTTCTCATTCCAGGCCTAATACTTCACTTATACATATATAAACGTTTATTTTTTAGCCTGCTGGCCTTAAAAAATTGACT
>CAKNYM010052198.1:438526-507778 GCA_932195095.1 Andricus curvator | reverse complement strand
CGTACGTACGAATTAAGTCTCTCGCGTAAATTTCCCACTCTTGCTTACCTTCTGGGATAGAACTAAAACTTCTCATAAAATATGGTTAGCGAATCGAACTTTCATTTTAGCTCTGAAAAATGATCAAAGCACAATCCAATCCAATAATTCTTTTGAAAGTTATTGTTATTACATACCACAAACAAACAGGCAGACAGACTTCCACTACTATAACTACCACAGGCACTCTCGTAAAAAACATTTTTTCTCGCTATTAGTGAAAAATAAAAAATAAATACAGGTCTTAAATACAAAAAGCGTTATTTGCGGTTAAAGGTATTTCTTTGATATAAGAAACGACTTTTTGAAAATGTGCTCTTTAATTGTGTAGCAGGAGCCGAAGCCGAGTGCAGGACCCGAAAGCTGAAGGCGAATGATGGTATAGAAATTCGCATTTTAACATTTCTTTTTTGATTCGTGAACCAAATTATGCAGTACCAGTTTACCGAGCAAAAAATGAATCAAAAAGCGACTTTTTCATGCGTATGACGGAAAAAATAATTTTGAAATTTTTCATATATTTCACTGAAAAAAACTGTTTTTGGAACCAAGTAAATGAATTTCCTTGAATCCTATTTCTTAGTATCAAGAAAATATTGTTTAACAGTAGTAATTTTTATTTAAACCAAACACATATCTTTTGTTGATCTAAAGAAATGAATCCTTTGGCTATATTTTCTTGATTCAAATAAATATTTCTTACATTTAAGAAAATGATTTCCTTGGTTCAAAATGTCTAGATTCGTTGGAATCTGATTTGTCGTTCAAAGAAATATTTATTTGATTCAATGAGTTCGATTCTTTGAATTGATTCGGACGCATTTGAATCAATTATTTGTGCCTACTTGAATCAAGTCTCTAGGTTTATTTGAATCAAAGAAATAATGATTTATTTCAAAATAATATTAATTAAATTAAAAATATATTTATTTGTTACAAAGAGTTCATGCATTTTTACCAACGAAGCATTTATTTACATGGACAAGATATTGTGTTTACATAAATATTTTTTTTTTCAGTTGAAGGAAATATTCCATTTGCATACTAGAATTAAATCATTCGTAACAAATAAACATTTATTTCAACAAAGTAATTATTTTTTTAAATCAAACATTTATTAATTTGTTTCAATTGAATACTTCTTTAGTTTTGAAGAAATATGTTGTTAAATTCAATATCTATGTTTCTGATTTGAAGAAATATTTCTGTGGCATTTATGGTGAGCGTTAAATACGGCTTTCCGCCTCAGAGTTTCCATGTTGCGACAGCGCCGTGGTCATCGCTGTGGACTTTACACTCGACGCCAAGTTTGATTCCTGCTGGAGGTGGATTTTTCATCGAATTTTTCTGTTTCAGGTTCATAAAGAATTGAAATTATATGAATTGTTTGAATTAAATATACACGGTGTCCCATTTTAATCTATCACCCCAAATATCCTCTAAAATACTTTATCTACGAAAAAATGGTTCAGACAAAGGTTAACCAGGACCGAAGGGGACAGAGGACTGTACCATCAATTTTGACCTTAAGGTCAATTTTGAAAGTTATTTGAGGGTCAAGATGACTTTTTAAAATGGAAACCCCTATTTTTGACTCCGTATTTGAAAAGAGCAGAAAATTTTACGTCAAAAATGTCTTATGAGAAATTTGCTTTTGTGACCTTAGAAAGGTCAAATATCAAGGTAAAGTGTTTAAAAAACGTTCATATGCCCTTTTTTGAAATTAATTTATGTTTTGAGAATAGCAAACCTTTAAGATGCTTTTAACAAGTCGATAGAATGTAAAAATGTGAACCGCCTTGACCATCTTGACCTGCAGGTAAATTGTCAAGGTCATTTAAAGGTTAAAAGTCAAAAAAAGTCTTTTGAAGAGAAGTCAAATGAAGGGCAACTGTTTAAAAAGCTCTTAGAAACTTACTTTTAGCGTTACCCGGAAACAACGACGTGGACGTAGTAAGTTCTGTTTCCTTTGGGGTGCTTATTTTCCGTGAGTCCCCTTGCCTCTCACGTTTGGGGTGAGCATTGAGCATTCGTTTGGTTTTTGATTTCAACTATTTTCGTGACGATGTTTACTTCATTCTCCGCTTTTTTATTCCATTGAGAAAACTAGTCGCTCACGGTAAACAAGCACCCCAAACGTGAGAGGCAAGGGGACTTACGGTAAATAAGAACCCCAAAGGAAACAGAACTTACTACGTCCACGTCGTTGTTTCCGGGTAACGCTGAAAGTAAGGTTCTAAGAGCTTTTTAAACAGTTTCCCTTCATTTGACTTCTCTTCAAAAGACTTTTTTTCGACTTTTAACCTTTAAATGACCTTGACAATTTACCTGCAGCTCAAGATGGTCAAGGTGGTTCACATTTTTACATTCTATCGACTTGTTAAAAGCATCTTAAAGGTTTGCTATTCTCAGAACATTAATTAATTTCAAAAAAGGGCATATGACCGTTTTTTAAACACTTTACCTTTATATTTGACCTTTCTAAGGTCACAAAAGTAAATTTCTCATAAGACATTTTTGACGTAAAATTTTCCGATCTTTTCAAATCCGAAGTCAAAAATAGGGGTTTCCATTTAAAAAAGTCATCTTGACCCTCAAATGACTTTCAAAATTGACTTCAAGGTCAAAATTGATGGTACAGTCCTCTGTCCCCTTCGGTCCTGGTTAACCTTTGTCTGAACCATTTTTTCGTAGATAAAGTATTTTAGAGGATATTTGGGGTGATAGATTTAAATGGGACACCGTGTATATATAATAATAACAATGTTCATTATAATTTTAGCTGAAAGAATCCAGTTGTTCATTTAGGAAAATATGTACTACAGTTGAAGTACGAACTACTTTATTGCACTCGCGCATGGTTTAGGCCAAAGCAATATTTTTTTGAACCAGTGTGATACTTTTATTTTGCTTCAAATTTTCAAAAATTTGATTCGATGAAATAGTTTTTTGAGCCTATAAAATATTTGCTCGACTTTAAAATATATTTCTTTCTATCAATTCACATTTCCTCATTTCAAAGAAATATTCATTCCCATTCATGGCACATTTATTTGGAACAATGAGGCATTTATTTTGTTCAAAATGAATATTTTTGTCTTCAATTAATATTTCTTTGATTTAATGAAATATTTCCCTCCGATCAATAGGTCGTATTTTTGAATCAAACAATGTTTACATAATCCTAATAACATTTATCTGGCTGAAAGAAATTATTTTTCTCATTCAAAGTGCATATATTTATTTACCTCAAATAAGTATTTCTTTGAAAATAATCAGGACTTTCACGTACTTCACTCAAGTAAAATTCACTTGATACAAGTATTCCTTTTTTTCAGTGTTGTGATCATATATTTTTTTTAATTACCTGAAAAAATAGTTCGTTCTTGGAAAAAATCTGTAAGGTTGTAGAATGTAGATCTTGAAAAAAAGGAATAGTATTAGTTTTAAGCATATTTTTCTTAAAATTAATAGTTTTTTTTTCTTTAGATGGGAAAACCGTGTTTTTATGTCTTACTTAGATTCTTGCCTTTAACCCAATCAGATTTGAGTTTCGTAACGCACGTTTTTTATTTATTATCCTAATAGAAAATTTTAGAAAAAGTATGATAAGCGGGATAAAACATGTTGTGCTTATTGAGACTCCTCCTTTACTTGAAAAGAATGATGACATTGGAATTTTTGATCACGTGAAATTTTATTATCATTGTACCATGTGAATATGCGCCATACGTTTTCAGAGATTTTGAGATAAGAGCAAGCATATATATGAAGAAACGAGGTTTTACAAAATTATTAGTAAACGTTCATGAAATGGTACAAGACAAATTTTCTTTCAATTCAATAAAATGAGGTTCTTTGCTGTTGCTCTACTCGTTGCCTGTGTAGCCTTCGGCATATCTTTTGGTAATTATGATATTTTTAGTAAAAAAAATTCGCTGATAAAATAAAAATTATTCAAATGTTGATGAATACCATTTCTTCTTTTTTTTCTTGTTGATTATTGTCATCTGCCATCCTACAAACATTTCGAGATAAAAACTAAAGAAATACAAATTTTGTCATATATTGAAATTCATAATAATAATTGAAAAATTAAAATACGAAAATTTGATATAATGTTTTGGTCCTTTTTTGAAATAGCCGATTATTTGGATTTAGTTAATTTGAGTTAGGTTATTTCACAATTAATATCTGTTAATAAGAGATTCACTTATCGTCTGCTATCGCGAATGCTGTGTTTGCCAAATGCATTGCTGTACTTAAAAAAATCATTATTGAAGAATTAAAAAATTAAAATTAATTAACATGCTGTTTTCAAGTAATGGCAAAGTGAATTATACTAAAAAAATCAACGAAAAGATATTAGTTTGAGGTTATCTAGATCTTCAAAATAGAAACAAAGGTGAAATTTGTGAAATAAGGGAGTGAAGCTATGGTAACTGGAGAAAATTAGATTTTGCACACTGTGACAATATTATTAGAAAAGCAGAAACTCCGGTCTTAAATCTGCAAATTAAACGATATTTTAATTGTGCTGATATATATATATATATATATATATATATATATATATATATATATATGTATAATTTTTTATAACGAGAAAGTAACGAAAAATACTGGACTTATATTTTTTGGCTTTTTGGTATTTATTTACTTTTTGAAGTTCTAGGTAACTTCTACCAAGTAGATTTTCAGACGATTTTTCAATATAATTTACTTTGCATTACTTCGAAACAGCACGTAACTAAATGAAGGATCTTTCCTCTTTCCGATAATAAATCCAACAAGCCATATTCTCTCATACTTTGTTTCAAAAATTCATTATTGATGACTTTTATATTGACAGCAATGCATTTTGCATACCCAGTATTCGCTATAGCAGACGATAAGTGAATCTTCTCTGAACAGCTAGTGATTGTGAAATAACCTAACTGCAAACATTTACCTTGAAGACATGAATTTTTATTATGGTTGTACACACTTTTATTGTTATTCTTATTTAAAGTTCAAAGTAACCTATCGAGGTGGAAATACACGATCGGTACACTAATAGATGCTGAAGCAGTACTGGCAAAACACTGGCATAATATAATGCCGGAGTGATTAAAAAAATCTTTAAAAATCCTTTATTTGTTTTTGGAATGCATCTACAGTATTAATAAATACTCACACTATTGCATTGGGGTCAATTATCATTATAATTTCAAAAAAGTAAATTTCAATTCAATTTCATAATTAATTTGGTCATCCCGTATTGCTGTACCTTAGTGCTGCGAGTGAAAAGTTATTAAAAAATAAATATTATTATATTGGGTGTATTTTTCCGGAAGATTATAATTGAGTCGCTTTAAAATAACATATATATTACACATTTAGTAATTATATTGCAAATGAAATTTCCAACCCAACGGGGATTCGAACCTACACCTATACTTGAATTTAACGCATTATCAGTCGAGGTTTCTAACCATTAGTCTAGCGTAAGCTACTGAAACAAAGGGGAAACGCTTCCTTATGTGGTCAAGCTAAACAAAATCGATAATCGATAAAAAGAAGTCGATAAAATCATTAAATATTATTATTTTACTTTACTCAAATGTTAAATGAACAAATAATTCGAATATAATCCAACTATATTTTTATTAATTATATAAATCATTTAAATTGATTTCAGTTTTTTCAATGTTATAACATTTTTCATATTGAAAGGAAAGTTATCACCCAGAAACATTCATTTTTCAGAAAAGATACAATTTTCTAAATTTTGAGACTTGCGTTTAACTTCAAAATTTTCGAAATATGATATTTTTTAACGTGCAAATTACGTTTTATTTTTTCGTCGTCTTAGTCTTTATCAGAAACTTCTCACACTTACATGAAATATAACCTTTTTTGAACATTCGAAACTTTCCATGATGGAAGTCAGAAGTATACCATTAAGCCATTTCCCTTTCAGGGTAGGCGTGACACTACCCGATTCGGGTAGTGTTTCTAGGTGGATAGTTTTCTTGTAGTTATAAATAACTACAAGTTTGGGCTCACCACACCCATAATATGCCAACAGCACACAGTATTCTCGAATGGTCACCCATCCAAGTACTAACCGCGCCCAACGCTGCTTAACTTCAGTGATCTGACGAGAACTGGTTTTTTCAGCGTGGCATGGCCGTTAGCCAATTAGAAATTTTTGTATAAACTTCGAAACTTTAAAAAAAAGTTATATATACTGTCATCTATTGTTTGTTGGTGGTTAAGCCCATTTCAAAAACTTTTTACAATAACAACACATGTAATTTTTGTTTAATATTCACAATTTTATATAAAGGTTGAACTTAGAAGTTTTTTCCTACACAAAAGTAGAACAAAAATGTTTTTACGATAGATAAATCTATAGTTTCTCAAAATTTAAAAACACACTAACAACATTCATGAATACATTTTTTTTAAATCTCGACTTTCGTACGACAGGTATAGTACCGCCCCGGTCGTATAGCTATAGCCAACCTTCAGCCAGTACTGAACAAATTGCCGGCTGTCTGTACTGTTGTCTGTACCGATGATAAACTCCGGCACACTACACTCTGTTCAGCGAGAGAATACTCAATGCAAAATACGATTTTTCGTCCAGTTTGCGCAGGCGTGGTTTACTGATTTTCAAGTTTCCACTTTAAAGGAATCCTTTCCATTGAAATTTATGGTCTCTCTCACGGCCGATTGTCCCGAGAGGAGCACAGCAGGATGCCTGAAAAAATTGCGCGACGTTGAGTATTCTTTCGCTGAACAGAGTATACAGACATTCTCACCTGGGATAATAGACTATTGTAGATTTCGTCTTTAAATGTTTGTGCGATTGCAGAACATTTTATCATTGAAAAAAATCTAAGTAACATCAAATCTTTGGCAACCTTTACTATAATCTTTCCAGAGAAATGTTTGCATTTCAAATTAATTAAACACAAAAATCGCATAATTTTCTGACAAACGTTCACCTTTTTCTTTAGGGGATTTTTTGCTTTCTATATTAAATAAGTGCTAAGATCAAATTTTTTCGAAAAGAGCCTTATTAACTATTTTAATATTCATCTTGAAATATTCGTGATATTGCAGACAACCATAATCAACAAAAAATCCCATTATCATTCTACTTTCATTTAGACTTCGTTCAGTCGCACTGTGTGATAGTACTTTGTTCTGTGACTTTTACTAAAAACTGCTACGGTGTTTTGTCTGTAAACCTCTTAACACCACTGACTAACAAAAATGACCTATAACCACGCTGAATCCGACATGTCATTTCCAAAGTATTTTTTAAAAAATCCACTCTTTTTATAATAGCTATAACAATTCTTGAAATAATCTAAACAAATTATAAAAAATCAAAAATAATTACCACAAATTATATGTGCTCTATTTTAGTCAATATTCAGTTTTTTATATAAGCTACGGCCGAATTTCTCAATTTTGTTATGCCAAACAATAATGGACAAAAAAATTGAAATCTAGATAATCCGTTATCGGATCAATGTTCATAAACGCATCAGCCTATATGCTTCAAAGCAAAATTTGAAATGGCTGATATGGCAGACTGTATATAAAAACATTTTTTGATTATCAGGAAACTGTGTGAGAACTGAAAATTACTGATTATGGAGTTTTTTTTTATCGCTGATAACGAATCTAAAGTAAAAATTTCCAATTTATAAGTGGTTGATCCACTACCATGAAAGTAAAAATACTTTTTTTAGGTATGGTCTGCCATATTAGCTCATCTATTTGAAAGTTTGAAAGTTTTACTTCAGATTCGTTATCAGCGACCCAGAAAACTTCAGAGTTAGTGATTTTAAGTTATCACACTGAGTTTCTTGATAATTAATTTCTTTTTGTAAACACCGTAAGGTAAGCAATTTTGAGTGCTTTGCAGCCTATAGGCTAATGCGGTACTGAACTTTGACCTTTGTCGCATTTAGTGAGGAAATGGATCATTTTTGTTGATTATTGCGATCTATTGGTTAATTTGATTTCTTATTTTTTAGACGTTGGAGGTGCTCAAACACCCGGAATTGCAGATCCTTCAAGCGCTCTAGGAGGAGGTGCTGTACCACCTGCTGCAGGAGGCGCTCCAGGAGGAGGCGCTGCAGGAGGAGGTCCTGTAGGAGGAGGTGCTGTAGGAGGAGGTGCTTTAGGAGATCCTTCATTAGGAGCAGGAGGAGGAGGTGTTGGAGGAGGTGCTGGTTTAGGCGGTATTGGAGGAGGTGCTGGAGCAGGCGGGCTTGGAGGAGCTACTGGAGCAGGCGGGCTTGGAGGAGGTGCTGGAGCAGGCGGGCTTGGAGGAGGTGCTGGAGCAGGCGGTGTTGGAGGAGGTGCTGGAACCGGCGGTGCTGGAGGAGGTATTGTAGATCCCTCAGGTGCAGGTGCTTTAGGAGGAGGTGCTCCAGGCGGGCTTGGAGGAGGTGCTGCAGGCGGGCTTGGAGGAGGTGCTGGAGCAGGCGGTGTTGGAGGAGGTGCTGGAGCCGGCGGTGCTGGAGGAGTTACTGCTCCAGGAGGTATTGTAGATCCCTCAGGTGCAGGTGCTTTAGGAGGAGGTGCTGCAGGAGGTGCTGCAGGAGGAGGTGCTGCAGGAGGTGCTTTAGGTGGAGGTGCTGCAGGAGGAGCTGCTCCTACAGCACCTTCTGCAGGAGGAGCAACAGACCCTTCTTTAGCTGGAGGTGCTGCAGGAGGAGCACCTCCTACAGCACCTCCTGCAGATCCTTCAGGAGGAGCGTCTGCACTTTCAGCACCTCCTACAGATCCTTCAGGAGGAGGGGCTGCTCCTGCACCACCTCCCGCAGCACCTCCTGCACCACCTCCTGCAGCACCTCCTGCACCACCTCCTGCAGCAGCTCCTGCAGCAGCTCCTGCAGCAGCTCCTGCAGGAGAAACGGGAGCAGCAGATAAGGACGATGGCTCAAGCACCAATTCCCTAATAGTAGGAGGATTAGGGGCTATAGGAGGAGGAGCAATTGTAGGAGGAATAATGCGTCATAGATATAACAAAAAAAAAAAGCGACTACTACTTGGTCAGGGTGAATATGGACAAGGTGGACATACCGCATTTGAACGTTCTGAACGTGAAGAATATGGACCTGATGGGAAACTCAAATATGGACGTCCTGGATCTTCCGGATATAGGGCAAATTCTGACAGTGATGAATATGGTGAAAGTTCTGAACGTAATGAATATAATGAAAATTCCAAACGTGTTAAATATAGTGAAAATTCTAGACGTTCTGGATCTGGCACACCTCCTGGACAGAGTGGACATGGTACACGTCCTGGAAATGCTCCATCTGCTGGAAATTCTGCACCTCATAAAAATGGTTTAAGTTCTGAACGTGGGGTGCCTTCTAAACAAGCTGTATATGTTTCAAATTCACCTCTTGGACAAGGTGGAGTAGCTACACAACCTGGACGTGATGAACATGCTACAAATCCTAAGAAAGATGAACATGGCGCACAGGGTAAACGTGGTACAGAGGGAAATCAGGGTACACCTGAGGAATATTCAAAACATGTAGTTATTGTGCATACTGATTATCATATACATAATTATCCACCTGAGCAGAAGGAAACTTATCATGGTAAATCATCACATACAGATCATCATCCAAATGATCATAATGCAGCCAATAAGCATGCGAATGATCATCATGCATCTGATAAACATGAAAATCATAAACCACATGAACCTCCTAAAGATAAACCACATGAGAATAAAGGAAAAGCACATGAGAATAAAGAAAAAGCACATGAGAATAAAGGAAAAGCACATGACCATAAAGGAACTCCTCATAAAAATGGATCAGGACACCGTGATGAACATCCAGCTGGTCATCATGCACCTCATTATACACCTCATTATGAATCACCTTCACACCATCCAGTTCATGCATCAAAATAATTTATTTAAAAAAATATGATTAAATAAAAACAAAAAGTATGAGTTTTCTATCTGATACTCAATCCTTTGTCTTTAAAGTCAAACCAGAAACCCAAACCAATGCTGTAATATTAATGAAAAATAAACCAATGATATCCAAAGAATTGCACATATTTTATTTGTATTTTAATCTATTTACTCATTTAATAGATCGCCTGCCATAGTATACAAATTATTATTTTTCAAACATTAATAGGTTTTGAAAAAAAATTAAGAATATTACTCGTAGTACTCAACATATTTCGGGACTTGCCTTGAACTAATACTCAATAGATAAGGGTATGCGAAAAACTCGAAACGTCGAGTCGGATCAAGACGGCTTTTCATAATCTAATCGAAAACAGTTGAAGCTGACTTGAAAATTTAAGTAATCGAAAATTTTGAGTTATTCGAAAATTTCGAGAACTGGAACGGCTTCGAGTTCTCGAATGTTTTGTGCACTCGAACATTTTTGAGCTACTAGTCGTTGCGGTACAACGAAAAATAAACAAACTAAGGGAGACACGGGGGAAAGTCTAAAGTAAAAGTTGTTTGAAGAGATCTACAGAAACTTCCTTGTACATTTTTCGATATTTTCAACCGCTTTTTGAGTATATCCAAAAATGCATATTTTTTCGTAACATAGTTGTTTTACTTTCTAACTTCTAAAGAACATGTAAGAAGTCACTTGCTTCCCGGATAAACATATTTGGTTTTGATTTTGTCTTGGGTAAAGACAATTTCAAGTCATTCTGTATGTCTAGCTCGTGAGACGGAACCAGACTATTTTTGATGTCTTAAGACGAATATTTTCGACTTGATGACAAAAATGTATTTCTTGAGACCAAGGCCTCTGAGGGTCATCATTAATCCGCTTCAAACTTTATAGAATGTTTATATTATTTATTTTTATGGTAATTATTTTTTATGTATCAATTAGATTATTTATCTGCAATAATTATGTTCTTTGGATGGCGAATCTGAAAATGTTGTCCATTTTTTTCTATCTCCAACAGTTCACTAGATACTTCTGGAAAATGACAGTTTTAATCTTTATGAAAAATTTTATTTGCCTGAAGTTGTTGAGACAGACAGTTTCCGAATTTCTTGTTTGAAAATTCGCAGTGTCTCGTCGTCCCGAAATTCGGGATGACTAGTGCAATATTTTTCATAAGCTTGGCTAGTCGTCCTGAATTTTCGGGTAGGGCGGGAAGGCGCCCCTGTGATTGGCCATCGAAATAATGTTGGTGAAACACCTGCCCCTTTTTCAATGTTTCGTGGGGTGGGAAGGCACCCCTGTGACTGGCCACATAAATAATATTGGTCCAACCCCCCTAATTTTTCGGGAGGACTACACACAGCCCTAAAAATTAGTTATTACAAAATTACAAGTTTAATAGGTTGTAAAATTTTGATCCTTAGCAGATGTCAACTGCTTGGTCCTGAACTATCTACCTGATTTCTAAAAATGGCAGGCCCTACCGGTGTGGTCCATAGTTTATAGAGGTCGGAGTATAATGAAAAATAAAATTTACAAACGAAAACTCTTGTAATTTTGACTCTGGCAAATGTTAAAGCCACAAATTGGTGGTATAATTTTCCTTAAGAGAAATTTGGTATATTTATCAAGACTTACACTTCTTGTCTTAAGACAAGTCTACCTGGTCTTGTCTTGGCACCGGTAACAGCCATAAATGCAAGATAAGTCTGTATATCTCCAATTTCTATCTGGTGAGACGGAACCAGACATCATGGTCTTGAAGACATATTGAAGACATTCAAGACAAAATCTTCAGGTAGAAAAAACATTAGTGATGAAACATTAGTCACGAATGTGTTTCCAACCAATTTCTTTATTCGTTTTTGCTTCCTCCTAGAGGAAGCTTTATACTTATAATTTTTAATATTTCTAGAATGATATAATCAAACGTTTCGCAGTTCATAAATGTATAATGCAACGTTCTAAGCAATCGTCTGGATGTATGCTTGGGTGAGGATGTGTAGATGTCGCCCTTTTTTGTTCACACGATAACTTAAAGACGGTTGTAGGTAAATTGATAGAATTCGAAGGGCTCATTTCCACCACTAATATCTCGAAACCGATGCAAGGATTTCAAAAAATAATAATATTATTTCTTTTTAACACTTTATAATGTTTTGAAAATGGGGTTATTATAGTAAAATTTTTTCATTTACATAACTCAGAAGTTGATGCAAGAATATAAAAGACTCCTTGATTCGAGAAAAAAATCTTTAAATTATCAGAATTCAGAGCTGATGAAAAAAAAGATTATTTGTGTCGAGACGAATAAATTGACCTACAATTTTATATTTTATTTAGGAGTAAGAAAGTTATGGACGGTTATAATCATTAATGCTTTATGAGGAAGCAAAATTTTCATACGTCATACATAGGATCAGAACCATATAATTAGAAATACAAGCAAAAGGCGAGGCAATATGTAACACTCGAGATCGAATTCACAGCTAGTTTAACTCTTTGTTTTAAAAAATTGTTTTTTGAGAATTTGCAAAAAGTACATGTTTTCAGTTAACATTTATACTATGCGAGGGTGTTGTTTTCATGTGAAATCGTCCTGATAGGAATATTAGTGACGCTTATTTTTCCCAAAATCCATAATTTGGTACTAAATTCCCAATTTTGAAATATAAAAAATTTTATTTCAATATATGAAATTAAAATTTAAAAAAAATGTGCAGCAGAATGTAAAATGGATTTAAATGAAATAGATCGTAAAGGGGTTTTTAAATAATACATGGGAGTGATGATAGTAGGACCTAAACTCAGAAAAATTTTTGTTTGAATCAAACCATTTTTTTGGTTCAATATCAAAGATACAATTTGTTTGATTCAAATAAAATGTGTTTGAATTTAAGAATGGTGTGTTTGAATCAAATAAATTTTATTTCAATCAAACAAATATTTGGTTAGTTCAATAAAATATTTGTTTGGCCCTATGTCCAAGAAAGACTTGGTTTGATTTAAACGAACAGTTTTCAGAGTGAACACTGAATTTATTTGTACGAAAATTCATGCTTCGAAAGCAACCGAAAGTGGGTATATATCATATTCGAAAAAAAGTATATTACGTGCGTGTGCTAATGGAACTTTTTAAGTTTAGATGCGTTTTTCCCAAAAAACAGTTTTTCGAAGTTCAAGCTTCAAAAATTCCCCGACGACTTGTTTTGCATCCTAAAGGTTTCGTTCGTTCAAAACTGTCACGCTTGAATAAATAACGTCATTTTAACCAAATTTCAATGAGATTTGGTACTAAGGGCTTTCTTGGGTTTCTGAAAAACAAATAGATGAAGGGTTATTATATGGACAACAAAATATTTGGTTGACACAAGAAAATGTTGTGGCTAGTAACATTTTGTTGATTTAAGTAAATATTTTGGTTGATCCAAGGTAATATTTTAGTTAAAACAATTGTTTTTTTTGCTTGAGAAAAGATTTTGGTTTATATTTTTGATCTTGATACGGATCACCGAGATGTAAACGGATTGCTTTTCAATTTTTTTCGCGACGCTACGAATCCTTACACGTGGACTGTCAACCAAATTTTTTGCATGATTCTTGTAAAATCCTCTCTGAAAGTATTTGGTACAATTAACCAAAAGATTTTTTTAAAATCAATAACATATTTTCTAAAATCAACAAAAGGATTCAACAAAAAACTTTGATTAATTGAAGCAAAAAAATTTGGTTAACTGAACCAAAATTTTGTTCATTTAACCAAAATGATTGCTCAAATCGAATACATGCGGACAACAAAATATTTGGTTGACACAAGAAAATGTTGTGGCTAGTAACATTTTGTTGATTTAAGTAAATATTTTGGTTGATCCAAGGTAATATTTTAGTTAAAACAATTGTTTTTTTTTTGCTTGAGAAAAGATTTTGGTTTATATTTTTGATCTTGATACGGATCACCGAGATGTAAACGGATTACTTTTCAATTTTTTTCGCGACGCTACGAATCCTCACACGTGGACTGTCAACCAAATTTTTTGCATGATTCTTGTAAAATCGTCTCTGAAAGTATTTGGTACAATTAACCAAAAGATTTTTTTCAAATCAATAACATATTTTCTAAAATCAACAAAAGGATTCAACAAAAAACTTTGATTAATTGAAGCAAAAAAATGTGTTTAACTGAACCAAAATTTTGTTCATTTAACCAAAATGATTGCTCAAATCGAATACATGCGGCCAACAAAATGATTTTGTTGAAAAAACAAAAACTTTTTGTTGTTGTACCAAGTTTCTAAAAAATGCAATAAATGATCGTATTTTTATGAAGGTTGGTACCATGCTGAACAATTTTTTTCTGTTTTTTTATGTTCTATAGTTTAAAACAAAAGTTCTTGTTTTTCACTATTAATAAAATTTTTTACGATTAGAACGAAAAATATGTGTCTCATGATAAAAATAGTTTCAAACAAATTTGTAGAACTTTTTAAGATGATCAATTTCGCTTCTGAAATTTTTTTTCGTATTTCGCACAGTTTTGCTTGGAAAATTACATTTTTATTTTGAAAAAAGCATTTTTGATGGATAAAATCATAAACTTTGGTCAAAAATGTTCGTATTGTCCAGTGACAAAATTTGTTACATGAACAATTTGTAACCTAGCTCGGACAATTTTACTTTTGAATATTAAAAAAAAAATTTTAACTCATCTAAAAAAAGGCCATTAACTGGAACAAATTAGGAGCACGAAGATCTTTGTCTTAAAATGTTTGGATGGACGTAATTTAGAAGCCCTGAAAAGTGCGAGGCTGAATTCTAAATCAAATGTTTGTTATTATCAGAAAACGTGAAATCGCAACATTCTGTCAACACGTTTGTTTGGACTGTTACTTTATATTAAGAGATAGGTAAAAAATTTTAGGACTTTGTTTTTATAGAACATACAATAAACTTTAAAATAAGCCGTTAGCGAATATCCTGCGACAGTCAGTTTACAAGATATCAGTTTGTTAATTAACATTGTGCGTTTTTCAGTGAAGACAAAGAGATGATGAATGTTTATTGTTGAAAAAAATGGCGATTAAAAAACTTTTTTTTTATTCAATGCGTGTATTTCGAATATATATATATATATATATATATATATATATACCATTAAACCATTTCCCTTTCAGGGTAGGCGTGACACTACCCGATTCGGGTAGTGTTTCTAGGTTTTTCTTGTAGTTATAAATAACTACAAGTGTGGGCTCACCACACCCACGATGTGCCAACAGCACTCATGTCAGTATTCTTGAATGGTCACCCATCCAAGTACTAACCGCGTCCAACGCTGCTTAACTTCAGTGATCTGACGAGAACTGGGTTTTTCAGCGTGGTATGGCCGTTGGCCATATTATATGACTATATTTATTATATATAAATATAAATATAGTATATATTATATATATATATATATATAATATAGTAAATATATTATAGTATATATATAAATATTATATATATATAACATATTATATGACTATATTTTTTCAAATATCATAAATATTGTAACTTAAATCGAAAACTGTGATTTAAACCCAGGATGGCTTTGACGATTACATTGTCATACATATCTCTTTACAAAATAAAACGATGTAGACAAAATCAAGATTAAAGTTACGGATCTCTTGAAAACAAAAATTGAATAATTTGTTGAACAATCTAACTTTTTTAATTTTGCCAGTCGCGGATCCAGAGAATATACTATTATTATCTTGAAAACTTTCAAAATCCTCAAAAAGCTACATAATTTTATTTCAAAATCTTCAAAAATCTACATTTTATTTTACATTTTTTGGAATCTTTACAAATTTTTAATTATTTTTGAAAATTTTTCAAAACTTCTAAATATCTTTTAAAATGATTCGATTTGTTCTAAAACTTTTAATAAATCGTGCAAAATTGAAAAAATTACCTCAAAATCTTCTAGATTATTATTTTTAAGGTGTTGGAAATCTTTTTAAATATTTGCTTGAAATTAATTTTTCAAAAAAACAAATCATTTTTATTTTTTCAAGGAATCTTAATAAATTTTTTTATTATTTTGAAACCTTTCAAAATGCTTGACAAGCTTCTAAATTTTTCGTTTAAATCTTTAAAAATGTAAATTGTGTTTTAAATTTTTTGATATCTTTTCAAGTTTCATATAATTTTAGAATTTGTTCAAAACTTCTAAATATTTCCTTAACTTATTCCAATTTTTTCCAAATTTATAACTGTTCAATTGTTATTTATTCATCAAAATTTGATTTTGTTTTTAAAAATATTCTCAAATATTCTATTAAAATCGCCCTATAATCAATCAATTATTGTTAAATTTCGAATACACGAACTACAGTTAAATTCAAAAAATCACGAATTAATTGATATTTGCAGTTAGTAGTAGTAGTAGTAGTAGTAGTAGTAGTATACCATTAAGCCATTTCCCTTTCAGGGTAGGCG
This sequence comes from Andricus curvator, assembly GCA_932195095.1. NCBI lineage: Eukaryota > Metazoa > Arthropoda > Insecta > Hymenoptera > Cynipidae > Andricus > Andricus curvator. The sequence continues at coordinate 491,300 of CAKNYM010052198.1, read as the reverse complement.
TGACACTACCCGATTTGGGTAGTGTTTCTAGGTGGATAGTTTCTTGTAGTAAATAACTACAAGTTGGGCTCACCACACCCGCGATGTGCCAACAGTACGCAGTATTCTCGAATGGTCACCCATCCAAGTACTAACCGCGCCCAACGCTGCTTAACTTCAGTGATCTGACGAGAACTGGTTTTTTCAGCGTGGTTTGGCCGTTGGTTGATCAAGTTGATCATCTTAAAACGTTTTTTGTTAAAAATTTTCAATTTCAAAAGCTATTAATATCTTATTGTGTAAGTCTTAAAAACTGCATTTCAAAATTCTTTTAATGGAAAATGTATCCTCAAAAATGAAGATCCAAATGGAAAATTTTGATAGTAAAAGATTTTAGAATTACACATTATAAACTGAATGATTTCATAATTGAAAAAGTAATCAATTCAACTTAGTATTTAAAAAAAGTTCAAATAAACTTATTTTAAATTGCATTATATATCTTGTGATATGAAATTTGTGATATTTCAAGTGTCTGGAAAAGATTCTTCTTCTAAAAACTTGTTAAATTCTCGGTCAAAAAATAAATTTACTATCATTTCCCGGTCTCGAAAAATTCCCGGTCATTTCCCGGTTTCCCGTTCCAGCGGCCACCCTGATTTATGATATTTCAGAATATAATTATGCTCATCGAATGATAATACGTATATCTTGCTTGGTAGCTTACGGGTCATTCACAAAATACGTGATACGTTTAGGGGTGGTGGAAGTCAATGTTAATTAACAAATTCATATCTTGTGAACTATTTGTTGTAGGATATTCGCTAAGGGCTCATTTTAAAGCTTATTTTATACTCTAGAAACAAATTTCTATATACACTTTTTACCTATCTCTTAATTGAAAGTAAGAATCCAAGCAAACGTGTTGAGAAAATGTTACGATTTCACGTTCTTTGTTAATGACAGACAATTATTTGAGAAATCAGACTCTAACTTTTCAGCGATTCAAAAGAACATCCATCCAAATATTTTAAGACAAAGATCTCCGTGCTCATAATTTGTTCCAGCAAATGACCTTTTTTGGCTAATTTGACTGTTCTATTAGATGAGTTGAAAAAAAATATATATATTCGAAAGTAAAAATTGTGCGAGCTAAGTTACAAATTGGTCATGTAACAAACTGTTTCAGTGAACAATGCAAACCTCGAGAAATTAATATTAAGGATACGCTCCTGTCTGAAAGGATCTTCTGAAGCACGGCTCAAAATAAAAATTTAGAAAAATCCAAAATATGCAATTCTTTCGGATTTTTGAACCGATTTGGCAGGGTCATTGCCCTCCATCACGGAAATCAATTTTGCAATACATTATTGAACCACGCTATTGACACATTTTCGTAAGCCCTAAAAAGAACTAGGACTACTATTGGCGAGAAAATTCGCGTCACGTAGCTTTGAAGATAACCAACTCAGCCAAAAAAAAATTCTAGCCTAATAAGTAAAGATTCATTTGAAATCTTAGACTGTTTTACGTAAATGAGCTTAAAAAGGGTGATTTAAAAAAATGTTCGCGCTTTTTAGACTGAAAAATATTTTAAAAAGTAAGGAATTTCGGGAACACTTAAGGAGAGTCCAGTTTAGAACATTTTTTTTATAAGAGAGGCAATGGGAAACAGTTTTAAAAGATTTTTGAATGTCAACAAAACTTTAGGCACAAATTACAGTAAAAAAATTTAAGAAATAATAAAAATTGTTGCCTAAAATTTTCAAAAATGTACAAATAGGTACTATTTTTAGTTCTAATGACTTTTTGACTGATGGCTCGTTTGGAATAACTTCTGTGGGTTTGGGAAAGTGTTACGGAAAAATTATAGACCTTGTAGAGTACTTTTCAACGTAAAATTCTATGTATTAATAATATGGGATTGCTGACCTTTCATAGCCCCGCGGTGCCCCGAAAAGTACCCCTGAATCTAAAAATGTCAATTTTGAACGAAATTGACACTTTGAGCACTTCATTCTTATGTTTTTAGCCAAAAATCATATTTTTTCATCTAGTGAAATAATTATCAATATTTTCAAGTGATTTTCAATTAAATAATGGTTTTTCTCAAAAACTCGATTTTTTTAACAGAATCATTATCAGAAAAATATTCTCTTTTTAGCTATAAATATTAAAACTAGTGGTTGTAAAAAATATATAAATTATTTCTGATATTCATGAATTGCTTTAACAATTAATTATTATTAACAATGGTGTGATTTTAGTCCAATTTTTTTACCTCCGGGATGTAACAGATAAAACTTTCAAGAAACAACGAAAAATATCAACGGTTTTTGGTTTCTTTACGAATCTCCCAGACAGTAAAGTTATTTCCGGTATTTCATTGTGTTGTCTTCAAGAAGTCTACTTTTTTCTGATAATTTCCACTGGTCAGCAAAAATGATCTATGTTCCCTTTGAATCCTACATATATACGTCGTCATTCTTGTTGACCTGTGAAATTTATGAGAAAAAAGTGGACTACTCCAGGAGAAGACTATGAAATAGCGGAAATAACTGATAATTAATTGTTTACACAATTCATGAATACATATTATAAAATTTATGTTTTCAACCAAAACAAGCTGTAATATTTATAGCATAAAAGAGAAAATTCCCAAATTTCGTTGCAGAATATTGTTCAAACAAATTTAATTTGTTCAAAAAAATAAGGGTTTGTTAAATAATTAAGCTGAGGTATCGAAAACGTATACAATATATAGAAAAAACAATTATTTGAACAAATGGAAGTTGTTTAAATAATTGAAAATTACTTTAAAATACTGATAATTATTCCACTGGATTTTGGATTTTGGATTTAGCAGTACTTTTCGCAGTGACGTTGAGCTGTTTCGGGGGTGGGAAACCCATATGATTAATACATAGAATTCTTTATCGGAAAGTCCTATACAAGTATTATAACTTTCCCGTAATATTTTTCCAAACCCACATAAGTTATTTCAAGAAGTGATTTTTCCCCTAGTAGGGTAGACTGGGTACGGTTGTGCCAGGGTACGGTTGTGACAGTCGTCATATTAGCGTAACTATAAGGAATACCCGGTTGAGTGGAAGGGGAAAGAGGAGCGGCAGGCCCTTCTGAACATGCTTCACAGGATTGCGTCAATTTTTGCGTGACATTGAAGCTTGCAGAGGACTACAGTACTTTTTAGCAGCAAAAAGTAAATATTTTTATTCGATTTCTTTTAGTAATTGTTGTTATATGTGTACAGATAGAGTAACAAGTGTTTTTTATCTTTATAGGTTACACATTAGTGGTTAAATAGAACTGATTACTTTGTACGATATTATTATTATGTTAATATTATTATTATGATTATTATTATTATTACCCCAAGCACTGTCACAACCGTCCCTGGGGTGTGGTCGGTTGTGACATTTTTTATTTTTTTTCTAATTTGCTCCTATAAATTAACCATTGTACTTAGGGACACAATGGTAGTATTTATTCGTAGACAAATATACATTTCACACTAAAAAATTCCTTTCATCCAGCTAACTGGCATACTGACAAAATTATAGTCGATCAAGTGAAAATTGTCACAACCGTACCCGGTCTCCCCTACTTTAAGTGAGAAATTTTGAGTGTCCAGTGGCACCTGTTAAAATTAAAATTTCGAAAAAACAAAAAAAAAACATTTCTTTTGTCAGATTTGGAATCCAATTGGGGGAGTCATTGCCTTCTGCAAAGAAGGTTAAATTCCTTCGAAATTTATCGTGTTCACAGACGACGAGGAAGTAGAACCCATTCTTTCTTAATCAGTCAATTAAATCCAATACCTTCTTATGGAGATGAGAATGTAAAAATGATAAAATTCTACTAGGACAATAAATAATGTGAAAAAGATATAATTATTACTCTCTGAATCTAAATTAGTGAAATTTCACTAATTAAATTTGACAGAAGTAGCTCACTATCGATTAGTAGAAAACGACTAATTCGACAGGTCCAAATATATTGATTAATTCGATAGTGCAAAACCGAAAAGCTAATAATTGCTGGGTAAAAATATATTAATTTATTTAGGGTGGTATATATTAATTAAAGAATGTTCTGGAAACAGGAAGAGAAATATAAAAGTTTAACATAAGAACACGTTTGAGAAACATTTCAAAATTTATTGGAACAATAACAAGGTGACATTGTGAAACTTCAAAATGGGCTTACACGTCGCCTTCGCCAACATCACGCATTTGCAAGTCACAGCTCCAAAGAGGAAAAATTAGAGTTATTTACACACTTAATCTATTTCGCCTTACTTTATTCACGTTAAAAATATTTCCATGCATGCTTGTGTACTCGCATAAACACAGAGAAATTCGATTAAACACAACAGCACAATTGATATACGCTGAGTTTTTGATTTCACAATTTGATTTCAGAAAGAATTGAGAGAATGTTTTAATAATGGTTAATAACCGCAATAACTGAAGAATGAGTGCATATTGCCACTAATTAATTTTAAAAAAATGAACTTGTGAGTTTTTATTAGTACATTAGTAAAATAGTAAAATATTACTATTTTATTAGTCAAACACTCAATTGATATTAATATAATTAGTAATATTTTCCCTCATTTAGATTTAGAGAGTAAAGTAGACGAAAACTCAATATTTGGAAATCGAACTATGACTGATATCTAAAATACTACTGTCCTCTGTGTTCTATTTCCAGATAATATTGAATTTTTGCCTGGTTAAGCCTACAAAACTATTTGGTAAGGCTAACCAAAGTATTTTTTTGAGACAACAAAACAGTTTCCTTATAGTTAATGTTACATCACGAAGAAAAGTAACCCATTTGAAGTTTGAATGTTCAGAATTTGTCAGAGTATAAAAATCAATCATAAATTTTGAGGGTGTATGACTATAAGCCACTTTTATGGGTCCCCAAACAAAACCCCATTAGTGACAAATGGGAATTTTACTTAATATTGCGTTTTATTAACGTTTGTGAAAAGTTTTTATCACAAATAATCATTAATCGGTGATTTAAGAATACCCAGTCATCTGTTAACTAATTGGAAGTCGTTTCAACAAATTTAATTTGTTTAAACATTTGTTTTTTAAGTAAGTCGCGAAATCAACCTATTTTCTAGACGTTGTGAATTCTTTAATCAATTATGAAAAGTACATGATTTGTTTAAATAATTTCAAAATTATATTTATATTATATTATATTTAAACAAAATAAAATTGATTTGATAATTTAAATTTGTTTAAACATTTACAAGTATTCTTAGAAAATAAATTAGTTACTTAAAAATATTAAAATCTGTCGAAAATTTGGTGAAATAAAATGTTTCTCCTGCTTCTTTTAGGTGAACTGTATACTTGAACACATACGTATTATATGAATATTTGTAAAGTTATTTAAACATTTTATTTTATTGTTTTAATTGATTAAAGTACTCATAACATCTAGAAAGTACGTTCATTTCACGACTTATCTGAAAAAAATAAATGTTTAAGCAAAAGACAATTGTTTAAGCAATTAATAATTAATAAAAAAAAATAACTGGGACACTTTAGTTTACCGATTTATAATTGTTATTCATGAAAAAGAACTTTCAAAAAGCGTTAATAAACCGCAATATTACGTAAGATTCAAATTTGACACTTATGGGGTTTTCTTTGGGGACCCATAAAAGTAGGTTAATGTTAGACACCCTCGAAATTTATGATTGATTTTCATTCTCTGACAAATTTTGAACAATCTACTGAAATATGAAATTATTTGTAACATATCATCGCGTTTAAATATTAGATTTACAAGAAGCTGACTTTCTCCAATGTTAAATCAATGGGAAACTTCATGGTCTTTGCATGACCCCTAAATATTAACCGATTTCGCTCAAATTTTGAGGAAATTTTTTTTGGCTCTGGAACAATACTGGGGGGGGGGGGGGGAGAGCAGAGAAATTCTAAAAAAATTCCACCACGTATAAATCAGAACCACGTTAATATATGTATATTGAACAAAAATGACAAGATATCATACCTCAGGGTTTGATCGAAACGTGCCAATTTTTTCAGGGATTGAAGAGGAGTGTCTACGAAATGAAACCATACTAAAAACTGTTATTTTTAACCCCTCCTTCCCCCCCCCCCCCAAATATGACCCAAAAATAAAAAAAATACATTTTTACGTATTATTGTTAATTTTCAGCAATTTCTGTCGCCTTTTTTCATACAAATAATTACTAATGGACAATTTAAATATCCCCCGTGACTTTTTAAACAATTTTTAATTGTTTAAAAACATGTAATTTATTGAAACAATTATTTTTCCAAACATATTTTTAAAATCGTATTTTCTGAATTAAACATATTATTGAATGATTTCGAGGAGTAGTACATCCTGTTAAAAACTTCATGTAATTGTTTAAAGAATTTCTTTTCGTTCAACCGGGTTTGTGTTAAAAAATGTGGATCAATAATATAAAATAGAACAAATAAAATGTGTAATAAAAAAGATGTAAACCATCCATGCTCAATTTAAAGGAAATTTGAAGAAAAAAAAACAATAATTAATTGTTTGAACAATGACATAGAGCTTTTAGCAGAATTTACCACTCCTCAAAATCATTCAATATTATGTGTAATTCATAAAATACGATTTTTAAAATATTTATGTTGAAAATAATTGTTTAAACAAATTGAGTTTGTTTAAATAATTAAAAAACGAGTAATATATTCTTTCTATACACTATACAGTCAGGAAAATAATTGTATGTATTTTATTTTATATTATATTTCAAAAATTATCGAAAAAAAACTGTTTGAGCAAATAAAAATTGTTGAAACAAATAGAAATTTGTTAAACATTAGAAGAAATGTATCAAAATTACGTAATTATTCGACAAAAAGTAGCATAGAATACTAGGGTATCTAAAAAATCTGACGTATATAGGAAAAATGTTGACAACGGATTCTGTTTTAGGATACCAAAATCCTTCGGGGTCACATAGTCCGGTATTTGAGTACAAAAAAGATGTAATTTTTATCGGCCTGTGTAATACGTAAAAATGTAGTTTTTTGATTTTTGAGTCATATTTGGGGCGCTGTGGGGCGGGGGTGTAAGGGTGGTTTGAAAATAAAAGTTATTAGTATGGTTTTATTTCGTAAACACTTCTCTTCAAGCCCTAAAAAACATGGCACGTTTCGATCAAATCCTGAACTGAGTTCAATTTTTCGAAATGGGAAATTTGAGGGGGGGGGGTTGCCCTGTGTCTCGAAAAGCGTTTTTTGGACCACCCTAATATATGTATATATATAAAATATTGTTGTCAGGCAAAAAGTCATGCTTTGACTAAAAAAAATCACTTCTTTGGTGATATTTCTTTAATACAAAGAAATATTTCTTTGAAATAAATTTGAAAGTTATTGCATTATTTTTGATCTAATTAAAATATCTATAGTTTTCTTTCTGATTATAATAGAGTTTATCGTCTTCTTTCGAAATCCTCCGGAAAATTTGAAAAATGTTTAAAATTAAATTTTCCATAAGAAAGACATATTGTGAGTTTTATGTAGGCTAAATAACTTTTGTAGTCGGGAGAATTTTTTGTCATAAAATCGAATTTTCTAATTTTTCTTGCAAACAACGAGAGATACGAAAAAATGTTAAGGCTAAAGTTTGCACGTCTAAAAAAGTTATATGAAAAATACATCTTGCTCTTTTGCGATATCTTGCATCGTTTTGAGAAAAATTCCAAAATTATATTTTTAGAAAAAGAAATTCTCCTGCACTTAAAATTGGTTTGACCCGCATAAAGCTAATAGGATATATTCCTCACATAAGCGGAAACTGTCAAAAATGAGAAAAAACGAAAAAGTTGGAATTTTCAAGAAAATCTTGTTTTTTTTCTTCAAATTTTCAAAACATGAAAAAAATATTTTTCCTTTCCAATATTTTTTTAAAGTTTCTGTTAATAGGAGAAAGATAGCATATCAGTTTAATGCGGGTTAAACCATTTTTGAGACTGGAAGAATTTTTTTTCTAAAAATATAATTTTTGAATTTTTATCGTAATTGGTGCAAGATATCGCAAAAGAGCAAGATGTATTTTTCATAGAATCTTTTACAGGTGCAAACTAAGGTTTTAAAGTTTAGTTATTAAAGTTTTTTCATATCTGTCGTTGTTTGACATAGTCAAAAAGCATTAAAAGCTATACAGTTTTGCTTATTTAAACACCAAAAAACTTTTTCATGAGATCTTATTTACCAGAGAAAGTAGTTGAGAGCCAGTGAATTTATAAATATATAGCAAAAATGACACGAAAATATTTTTTACTCTGCCTAAACGACATTGAAATTTAAAAAAAATTAAAAAAACAGACTTTTTCGTTATTTTTTTTAGATCTATCATTTTTCTGGACTATTTGGCCATAAAATGTGTGATCAGAAATGTGTTTTAAATATATTTTAACGATAATATATGAAGAAGGTTGACATTAAAATAGTTTTAATTGACTGAGTTACTAGAAAATATCTGCAACTGACAGATTGCTTTTTATTTCGCGATACAAAAATCATCGGTGTCTAATTTGCGTGAAATGTTTTCTATTGTACTTAAATTTGTGCACACAGTATATGTATAGAATCTTGTGCAAAATAATTTTTTAAATTAAATTCCTTATCACAGTGAAAAAAATTTAGGTATACTGAAAAATATTTTTACTTAATTTAGACACTCAACATTTATTTTATCCATTCATGTCATAATTAATTTTATTTTCAGAATTCTATTCTCAAAATTGAGATAATCATTAATCTTATCATTAGTTGTTACTGTATTTAATATAATAACTCAATATAATGCTATAACAATCTTGTTTTATACTTTAGAGTTTTTATTTTATTCCTGGCATATTCGAATGTTTTTTGAATAATTTATTTTATTTTATACCATTTAGTGAATTTTAGTTGAAAAATTCAGTTCAATGTATTTAGAAATTTCGTAACTTTCGTAAGTTTGTACGCCGACACGAATTGTCTAAAAACAAATAAGATGAAGAAAGATAAGATATAACAGCCTCGACCTAAACTTTCATTCTCTAATTCACATATGATATGTATTTTTTACACAGCATTAAGATTTTCAAACCTCATATGCTGATGTATTTTTTTGACCTGATTACTCGCTTACTGGTTTTCCCTGGTTTTGTATTAATTCTGATATGCTTCATGCTAATCGGTTAATAATATTATTGGCTGAGATATCCAACAATTAGAAAAATATTTGAGTCGAACAATTAATTTATTAGATTTGAACGAATGTTGTTTAAATCGAACAAAATGTATTGTAACAAATTTTTTTGTTTGGATCAAACAAATATTTTCTTAGTTTTAGTTGGTTTTGATTCGCAGGTGCGAATTTATATATATTTGTTATATAGTATGTCAATCATATCTGCGAATTTTCATATATTTTTTATATAATATGTCAATCATATCAAAAGTTAACTCGGATCATGGAGAACAAAAAAATTACTGACATGATATAAGTCTTCTTTTTTTGCTGTGTGTATTAGAATAATAAAAATACTTCTAAAGAAAATACAAAAATATAAAATACGAGTTGTGAATAGAAAAGACATAGATGAATACAAAAATTATTTTTTTGTGGCAAACGGTATTTCTTGGATATAGGACGATTTGGAAATTTGCCCGACAGAAGGTGCCAATACCTCATGCCTCTACTGAAAAAAATTATTTTTAAATCGTTAATTTATCTGAGTTTAAAATTATGAATTTCTAGGAAACTTTTACGAAAAATTAGGAAAATTCCAGAAACTACCAAGGGGAGAAATTTACTCAATTTTGTTTTAAATTCTTCTTTCTGTTTTGTTGGACATTCATTTGACTTTTTTCTGCCTTTATTATGTATAATTGATAGATAGGATACAGCGGAAATGTGAAATTAAAAAGGAACTGATTTTTTAGTCCTGTTTAAAATTGACATAAAAGATCGGAGGGCAAATTATTATATGTCGATTAGGAAATTCTTCTAGAACTTTTTACGAAACATTGTTCTTGTTTTGCTCGATCGTTTGAAAAATGTATTTATTTGCATTAACTGTTTTTCGTGCTTTTAATAAAGGCCTTGCTAAAGACGGAACTGGTACACAATATGTACATAATTCACAAATAACAGGAAATAAAAGTTTCTATATCACATGTCAGAATCATGGCCATCACGGCGCATACTAGTCTCATTATTATTTGATAAACCAGCAATAACAAATTTCGTAAAATATGCGTACATAATAATGACACAGAAAAAATTTTGCATCCGCATCAAAGAAATAATCAGTTTTCAATAGGAATACAAAAAAATGACACATTGATATCTGTAACTTTCCAAAAATTGGAAAATGAAAATTTTAGAACTTATTTGATTAAAAAATGAATTATTTTAAACGGCAATTTTTTCTCTACTCCAAGACAGTTTTTGGTCATTGTATTGAACTTCTAAGTTTTTTAATTTATCCTATACCCTCTTAATTTTCGCTACAATTCTGAGAAGCTTCCTTCAAAGAGTTTTTATTTAGAAAGTTATAACGGAAAAATAAAAAAAATTGTCTCACTGTAGATACGACAAATTAGTTTTCACTATTAATAATTAAGTCTTTTTTGAGTAAGTTTCCGTTTTAAAAGGAATGAGTTATAGTTACATTACTTTAAAAAAAAAGAAAACTCGTTAAAGTTACAAATTCTTTTCTAAAAAAGGAACTTATTTTTTAGAGGAAAAAACTTCAAAGTCCTTCAAAAGTTAATTCAAATTTACCTCCCTCCCTTTTCCTGTGATTGCCTTAATTTAAAAAAAAATATTTATGAGTTAAAATAAAGGTGAGGCGATATGTTTTTAAAGGTTAACTGCATATACTTGCAGTTGTATTATACCGCAAAAATAATTTGCATTTAAATTTGGAAATAGCTCCAGCGCTAAGAAAGCTCCTAAAAAGGAAACAGACAAAAATACAAAATAAGGAAAAAGTAACTAAAATTTAAGATATCGATTTCTGAAAAAATAATAACTAATTTACGTTACAAGTTTTATAAAGTTTTACAATTAACTATTGTGTTAGACATAATTTGCAGTCGATTTAAACAAAGAAACAAATTGGTCCTTCATGAAACCAATGAGTTTTATATTTATTGGCATTATTTGCTTATAATAACTAAGTTGATCAATATGCAAGTAAATTGAACTCCGTGAGTTCCTTTGAATGGATTTAAAATATTTTATAATATTTGTCAATCATTTGTAAAAATCTTTTCTAAAGAATGCACTCTTCCCAATGTTCACGTTAAATAAATTAATATAGAAACAAACTAGCTGTTAATTCGATCTCAGCAGTTTCCACTTTGATTGTATTTACAATTTTATAGTTCTCATTTGAAGAGCACTTTACTTCCATATTATGATTAATTAGTGATATATTTGCTTCCTCACAGAGGAAGTGAAAATAAAAAAATACAAATGGGTCAATCAAAATGTCTCGAATAAGGAACTATTTTCTATTCTTGCATGAATCTTGAATTATGTTAGTAAAAAAAGTTTTTATGTGAAAAACAGATTTTTCAAATTATGTAAATGATCATAACTTCCGTACTCTTCAATACAATATATTAATATTATGGGTCAATGTATTGGTCTCGAATCAAGGAATCTTTTTTTTTTGCATCAATTTTGAATTATGTTAATAAAAAAGTTTAATTATGAAGAAACCGATTTTTCAAATATCATAAATGACCAACATCCTTACTCTTCAATAAAATGTATTTATATTATGGGACAATCTATTCGTATTATTCGTATTCACATATAATTTCTTTATTTTTTGATAATATGTGTTAACATGATAGGTAAATGGATTAGCCACGAGTCAAGAAATCTTTTATATTCTTTGAATTATGTTGACGAAAAAACTTTTTCTATGAAGAACTTTTTTTTTTTAAATATTATAAAGTGCTAAAAAAATGTGATAAGTATTTTTAGAAATCCTTTGGTCAGTTTTGAGATATTAGTGGTGAAAATATGCCCTCCAAATTTCATAAATTTATCTCCAACCGTCTTCAAGTTATTATGTTCATAAAAAAGTATTACATCCGCGCACACGCCCCCTTCTATATACACATCCGTATTCACATACATACATCTGGTCAATTGCTGCGAACATTGTATTAAATATTTTTTAATTGTGGAACGTTTAATTAAGGGGTCGTCCATATACCACGGGGACGAACCTGGACTTTTGACGAATCCTCCCTCTCCCCCCTGTCTCCTCTGTCCAGGAGGACCTTTTTTATATTTTATGAGAATATGGATATTCTTGATATTCAAAAGCTACGAAGACAGAAAGAGCTGTGAATTGGATGAAAATTCGTTTTTTCTTAGAAACATAAGCTTCACGATACAAAGTAGAAAGTTCAAACTGAAAGTAATGAACATTTTTTTAGTTTTTCATGTTTTTGTGAAAAGAAATTTGCCGATTTAAGATAATGCGAGTCCACGTTAGGGTGGTCCAAAAATGAATTGAAAATTTTTTTTTCGAATTTTTTTGCATTTCGTTCCCTTTGTTTGAATCTACAAAAAAAATAACTGCGTTTCTTTTTAAATTACCTTTAGAGGCTCCTCAAGCCCCATGAAGTTTAACAAGTATTTCTCATGAGAAAAAGAAAACGTTTTTGTAAATTTTATTCAGAATTGTCAACATTAGGTGAATCGAGTTGAAACTGAACATTTCTCTTCAAAATTTGCTGTAGAATAAAAATAAACAATTAGTTCTTAAATATCATCCCCATAAGTTTACTTTATATGTCATAGGTGAAAAATTGGGTTTTGCGATTTTCTGGCGCTAATTATGATTTGTTGCGGTTGTTTTAATACACATTGTTTTTTAAACCTGAAATACTACTTCCTACTGACACTCAGATGTTTAAATACATTTTTTGACAATTTATTATTATTTCTAGCAATTTTCTCTTAGAATACAGTTAAAAAGTTGCGATTTTTGCGAATTTTTCAACTGATTCTGAATTTTTGATTCAAGGTGAGGCAATAATCAATTATATTTAACAGAAATAATTGTTTCAACAATTAATTATTTATAACGATATATTCTCTTAGAATAATGCTAGAAGGTAACTGTTTTTTTCTCAAATTTTCCACTTTTTGTTTACTTTCCACTTGGAGTGAGGTAAATTTAATTCAAGTTAACAAATATAATTGTTTACAGAATTTTTAAAATTTTATTTTTAATAATGTTCTCTTTGAATAATGCTACAAATTTACCGTTTTTCTGAAATATTCAACTTTTTGTCCTTTTTTCACCTACAGCGAGGTAAAAATTAATGGAATTTAACAAACATTATTGTTTAAGTAAATTATCATGGTTCATAACTATCTTCTCTTAAATAATTGCTAGAAAGTTACGGTTTTTTCTGAAATTGTTGTCTTGGCTTTGGCTCCTTAGTTATGAAAAAATGATAAATAAACCCTTGAGAAAATAATTTTTAGAACAATCTATCTTTTTCGCGAATATATATTTCTGAAATAAAACAGATATTTTAAATATTTTTCAAATTGTTTGTATGATCATATTATAAATGTAAATTTTCCTTGAAGTAGTTACTGAGAGCCTTTATATTCAAATTAATATCAATAACAATATTTATGATTTGTTCCTAACAAAAAAGTCAAAGAAATTCCGCAAATTTCAGAAAAACCCGTAATTTTCTAGCATTAATCTAAGAGAAGATAGTTATAAACCATAATGAATTGTTTCAATAATTTTATTTGTTAACTTGAATTAATTACTATCTCACTGAATAAAAAGTGGATAAAAAGTTAAATATTTAAACAAAATCGTCATAAGCAATAATCATTTTTTTTAAATAATTATGTTTGTTACATTGAAATAATTATTACCTCGCTCTAAGTAAAAAGTTGACGAAAAGTAGCACACTTCAGAAAAAACCGCAACTTTCTAGAATTAGTGGACAAAAAGTGAATAATTTGAGAAAAAACTGCAGCTTTTCAGCATTATTCTAAAAGAATACCTTTATAAATAATAATAATAAAGCAAGTCGTAAAATTCAGAAAAAAAACAGCGACCTTCAAACTCTATTCTAGGAGAAAATTGCTAAAAAAAATAACAAGTTGTTTAAACAATTATGTTATTCTACTTTAATTAATTATTACCTCACTATAATTTAAAAGTGGACCAAATGTAGAAAATTGTACAAAAAACTGCAAGTTTCTAGCATTATTCTAAGAGAATATTATTATAAATAATAATAAACTGTTTAAAAAATGATTTATGTTCAATTTAATTAATTATTGTTTCGCTGTAACTGAAAAGTTGAAATTAAGTTGTAAAATTTGGAAAAAACAATAGATTTTCTAACTCTATTCTAACAGAAAATTGCTAAAAATAATAACAGGTTGTTTAAGCAATTTTTGCAAATAACATATAATTATTAGCAAAAAGTAGTATTTCATGTATTAGAAACCATTCGTACGAAAAAAATCATGAACAAACATAATTAGCGCCAAAAGCTCGCAAAACCTAATTTTTCACTTATGAGCTTTTTTTGGGACTCTATAAAACAGACTTAAGGGAGTGATATTTAAAAAGTATTTATTCATTTGTATTCGATAGTTAATGGGAAAGAGAAGTGTTGAGTTTCAACTCGATTTACCTCACATTGACGATTCCGAATAAAAAGGACAAAAATGTATTTTTCTTATGGGAACATATGTGTTAAACTTCACGGGGCTAGCGGAACCTCTAAATATCTTTTTTTTTTAATGCATTTATTTTTGTGTGGATTTAAACAAATTTGCATTAGTTACTATCTCACTAAATAAAAAGTGTACAAAAAGTTAAAAGTTTCCGAAAAAACCCGCAAATATCTAGCATTACTATAGGAGAAAACAGTTATGAACAATATTAATTTGTTTAAACAATTATCTTTGTTAAATTTCAGTAGTTCTACCACACATTATGTGAAAAATAGACACAAAGTTGAAAATTTCAGAAAAAACCGCAACTTTCTAATATTATTCAAAGCGAATATTATCAAAAATAATGATAAATTGTTCAAACAATTATGTCATTCAACTTGAATTAATTATTACCTCACTATAATTTAAAAGTGGACCAAAAGTAGAAAATGTTAGAAAAAACTGCAACTTTCTAGCATTATTCTGAGGAAATATTATTATTATAAATAATAATAAATTGTTTAAAAAATTATTTATGTTCAATTTAATTAATTATGGTATCGCTGTAACTGAAAAGTTGGAAGCAAGTTGTAAAATTCGGAAAAAACCATAGACTTTCTAACTCTATTCTAACAGAAAATTGCTAAAAACAATAACAAGTTGTTTAAACAATTTTTGCAAACATATGACTATTCGAAAAAAGTAGCATTTCATGTATCACAAAACAATTTGTACGAAAAAAAAACATGAACATAATTAGCGCCAAAAGCTCGCGAAACCCAATTTTCACTTATGAGTTTTTTTTTGGGATCCTATAAAACAGACTTAAGGGAGTGATATTTAAAAAGCATTTATTCATTTGTATCCTATAGCTAATTGTGAAGAGAAGTGTTGAGTTTCAACTCGATTTACCTCATATTGACGATTCTGAATAAAAAGGACAAATTTTTTTTTTCTCTGATGGGAACATATAGACCAGTGGAAATAGCTAATCAATTAAAAAAAATTCCGAAGGTCTTCAAAAAAATGGTATATTTGTTTTTTCATATGTTGAACATAAAATCAAATTTTACAAAACGTGATCGGGTCGGCAATTTGTTTAAAAAAATGAATTTGCAAAATTTGCCCTCCATTGCTCCACGAAAATTCAAAACATTTTGCAAACTTGAGTGAGTAATTATAAACTCAGTCTATATTCTGTATAAAATTTTCAAAACGTTCGTGATGCGGCAACACTATTAATTATAAACAAATTATTATTTTGTTAATCAATCCCCAACGAAAATACCGAAGGTTTTGCAAAATCTTGTTTCTGCTTTTTTCCATTGAGAAGAAACTATTGTATGATTTGCAAAACTAAATACATGACGCAAATTATCGTTTTTTTAATTATTATTTATTTTTTTGCAATTCGACTCTTAAAATTCCAGCGAAAATTGTGAAGGTTGCGTTTTTGGGTAGAAAAATTTTAGTAATATCGAGATCTGAAAATTATTAAATTTGCAAAACGTTGTTCGGCCGGCAATTATATTAAAATTGCAATTAAACAAATTAGTTACTTTTGTAAACTGGCCAAAAATTACAAACATTTTGCAATTCGTACTGAGTGATAAACAACTTCTTACCAACGTTATATAACATTTGCAAACTGTTTACAACTTGGCAACATTATTAACTATAAACAAATTATTATTTTGTTTATCACTCTCCAGAGAAAATACCGAAGGTTTTGCAATATGTTATTTCTGCTTCTTTCCATTGAAAAAAGACTATCATATGATTTGCAAAACTGTATGCATAACGCAAATGATCATTTTTTAAATTAATGTGGCATTTTTTGCAATTCGACTCATAAAATTCCTGCGAGAATTGCAAATGTTGCGTTTTTGGGTAGCAAATGTTGGAAATGTCGAAATCTAAAGAATATTAAATTTTCAAAACGTTGCACGACCGACAAAAACATTGAAATTGAAATTAAACAAATTAGGTACTTTGTTAAACTAGCCAAAAAATATAAACATTTCGCAAATCGCATTAGATTTGCAAACTGTTTACTACGTGGCAACATTGATAATGATAAACAAACTTATATTTTTTTAAATTATTCCCCAGATTAAATTCTCGTTTCTCTAAAAAAACTTTTTAAAAGTAATAAAATAACTGCCGGTGTAGAAAAAAGAGGAAAATTTTGAAAAAAAAACGAGTGACAATATGCAATTCAGGAATTGCGTGAAAATTTGTTGATAAGGGAATAATTTTTTTTCGATAATTTTTATAAGGTAATCGGAGCATGATTAAAAGTTTATATTTATTTTAAAAATTAAGACAATTTGAGATACAATTGTATATTATAAGACGATTGTGAATAAATAACGAAGTTGCCTTTCCTCCCATGTAACTATTTAGTGTATTGCATATCGAGGGACGAGAGATGACAATTTTTATAACGCATCTACCGTAATTTTGACTTAATATATCTGTGGAACGAGTCAAGAGTAGCATTTTTGCCCCAAAGGTTTGAAACTCTACTTTCAACGCGCTTCATCAAGCATCAAAAGTCTAACATCCGATAACTGGGTTATGAAAACAAAATTTCTATTATAACATTCAGAAATTAAAATTTTTTAAAAATTTATATTTTCGCCGTTATTGATTGAGATAGTTAATTTTTTTTTTAATTTTTCAAACGCCATTCGTGAGTTCTTGTTTTTTTTTCTGAATTATGACAGTTTTGTAACTGTTTTTTTCGGAAATTGAAAAAAAACTATTATTTTCATTATTTCTTTTCTTTGAATTCCTGTAAAAAAACAAGAGAAATTGGGAGGTTCCTTTTGCAACACCTTGAGAATTTAATCTGGGGAATAATTAGAAAAAATATAAGCTTGTGTATCACTATCAATGTTGCTAAGTAGTAAACAGTTTGCAACTCTAATATGATGTTAGTACTAAGTTAATTATGACTCAGTACGATTTGCGAAACGTTTGTATTTTTTGGCTAGTTTGACAAAGTACCTAATTTCTTTAATTTCAATTTTAATATTGTTGCCGGTCGTGCAACGATTTGAAAATTTAATATTTTTTAGATTTCGACATTTCCAACATTTGCCACCCAAAAACGCAACATTTTCAATTCTCGCAGTAATTTTATGAGTTGAATTGCGAAACATGAAACATTAATTAAAAAACGATAATTTGCGTTATGCATACAGTTTTGAATATCATATAATAGTCTTTTTTCAATGGAAAGAAGCAGAAATAACATTTTGCAAAACCTTCTGTATTTTTGCTGGGGAGTGATAAACAAAATAATAATTTGTTTATAATTAATAATGTTGCCAAGTTGTAAACACTTTGCAAATGTTATATAACGTTGGTAATAAGTTATTTATCACTCAGTACGATTTGCAAAATGTTTGTAATTTTTGGCTAGTTTACAAAAGTAACTAATTTGTTTAATTGCAATTTTAATATTATTGCCGGCCGAGGAACGTTTTGCAAATTTCATAATTTTCAGATCTCGACATTTCTAACATTTGCTACCCAAGAATGCAACCTTCGCAATTTTCGCTGGAATTTTAGGAGTCGAATTGCAAAAAATTTAACAATAATTTAAAAAACGAGAATTTGCGTTATGTATTTAGTTTTGCGAATCATATAATAGCTTTTTCACAATGAAAAAAAGCAGAAACAACATTTTGCAAAACCTTCGGTATTTTCGCTGAGGAGTGATTAACAAAATAATAATTTGTTCATAATTAATAATGTTGCCGTATCACGAACGTTTTGCCAATTTAATACAGGATAGTGACTGAGTTTATAATGACTCACTCAAGTTTGCAAAATGTTTTGAATTTTCGTGGAGCAATGGGGGGGGGGCAAATTTTGCAAATTAATTTTTTTAAACAAATTGCTGACCCGATCACGGTTTGCAAAATTTTATTTTATGTTCAACATATAAAAAAACAACTATAAAATTTTTTTGAAGACCTTCGAAATTTTTGTTAATTGACTCGATTTTTTTTTCTAATTCCACTGGTCTAATACGTGTTGAACTTCATGGGGCTGGCGAAACCTCTAAATATCATTTTTTTAAAGGCATTTATTTTTTTGTGGATTCAAACAAATTTTCATTAGTTAGTTGAAAATATTATATATAATTATATATAATTGGCATGGCCGTTGGCCATGCCACGCTGAAAAAAACAGTTCTCGTCAGATCACTGAAGTTAAGCAGCGTTGGGCGCGGTTAGTACTTGGATGGGTGACCATTCGAGAATACTGTGTGCTGTTGGCATATTATGGGTGTGGTGAGCCCAAATTTGTAGTTATTTATAACTACAAGAAAACTATCCACCTAGAAACACTACCCGAATCGGGTAGTGTCACGCCTACCCTGAAAGGGAAATGGCTTAATGGTATACAGTTCATTAGTTTCATTAGTTCTCACTAAATAAAAAGTAGCCAAAAAGTAGAAAATTTCAGAAAAAACCGCAACTTTTTAATATTATTAAGAATAAAAATTAATTGTTTAAACAATTATTTTATTCAACTTGAAATAATTATTACTTCACTATAATTTGAAAGTGGACCAAAAGTAGAAAATTTGGGAAAAACTGCAACTTTCTAGCATTATTCTAAGAGAATATTATTATAAATAATAATAAACTGTTGAAACAATTATTTATGTTTAATTTAATTAATCATGTTTCCGCTGTAACTGAAATGTTGAAAGCAAGTTGTATAATTCGGAAAAAACCACAGACAATTTGTACGGAAAAAACCATTAAAAAATCATAATTAGCGCCAAAAACTCGCGAAACCCAATTTTTCTCTTATGAGGTTTTTTTGCGACCCTATAAAACAGGCTTGAGGAGGTGATATTTAAAAAGTTTATTCATTTGTATTCTGTAGCTAATTGTGAAGAAAAGTGTTTTTTTGTTTTCTTACGAGAAATATCTGTTAAATTTCATGGGAGTTGCGGAACCTCTAAATATCATTAAAAAAACGCAATTGTTTTTTATGGATTGGAACAAATTTAGGGACCATAGGGTAAATGTACCGGTGGTGGGACGATTCTAAGGTCGGACACCACTTTCAGAAGGCCATTAATAGAAAAGTATTACAATTTGCAAATTGTCAAAAATAGGTTAGAAAGTAGATATCAATGTCTTTCATATGACTGGACTTTGATAACATTATAAAAATTTGTTTAAGAGAAAATAAATATTCGTCCGACCACTGGTACGTGTCCAGAGACTGGTGCACTTATCCTATAAATGAAAATTGAAAAACAAATTTTGGGACTACCCTAGTCCACGTGGACTTTAGCTAGGCCCCCCCCGGCCCCCCTCGTGGACAATCGTGGATTTTTGTCATTCACTAAACGAATTAAAAATTTCTCGAAATTGTTACCATTACAAAGCTTTCTCTATGAGGAAGCAAAATAAATGTGAGAATCAAGCCACGCAGATTTCTTATACCTTTATTTCTCTATTTAAAAAAATATTGCGAATTGTGTGGAAATGTGAGGCTTTTAACTTTTTGAACAAACAATTCTGGATTTGATCCACTGTGAGCATTGAGGTGCAGCCAAAAATGGCAAAAAGAATCATAGATTTCTTATTAGTTTAAGGTCAAACTTTTTAAAAAATCTAAATGTATAATATAATTTACTATTTTATTTTAGAATGTATTATATTTAAAAAAATTTAGTTTCCGGTTTAAAAAAAAAAATTTACTTCAAATTTTTCACATATCATTGTTTGCGTTGTCAAGTTCATGTAGCATTTTAGAGTTCAGTTAAAAACAGCTGCGTCAATGTAGGTAAACTTGAAAATAGAAACAATGCCAAGTGAAATAAGGAATGTGGAATTATGTACATAATCGACCCACTGAAGGCTGTTGACTTTTTTTAGAAACAATCCTTGATTTGACCCACTATGAGCATTTTGGTATAGCCAACAATGACGAAAACTTACACATTGTTTATTATTTCAGGTTAAATTTTGTTTAAGATTTTAGTTAATATAAAAAAAAGTTTAGGATCAATTAAATTCGTACCCATATTTAAATTTTGCCAACTTTCGCCAGGATATTTATCAAAACTTATGTGTTAGGAAGTTAATTACTAAGAATAATGGAAAAAGCATTATGAAGAAGGAATTGGGTGGTGTTGAAATTTCCTGAAATATGTATCACGTATTTTTTGAATGGCCCTACCTACAAATTTTTCTTTGTGTAAACTGCATTATAAAAAAAAATGTTTTTCTTTCTAATTTCAACCTCGCGGCTTTAAAGTATATTTCCTTATTTGTGATGAAATTCACTTACTGACTGCGTGTAATTTCCTTATAGTTGTGCCAGTTTAAATTGCGAAACAAGTTTTTGAAGGGCAGATATCATGACATACAAAATTCTTCCGGTTCCTCATGGAAACTGTGCTACAAATTCCCATACATTATTATTATCATTTTTATACCATTAAGCCATATCCTTTTCGGGCTAAGTGTGACTCACTCAATGAGGAAGGGAGTAATGTGGGGGAGGTGGTGTCGATTTTTCAGACTGATCTAGAATTTCCGTGTTTTTGAGATAAAAGCAGGTATATAAAGAGCAAAGATCGTTTGCAAAATTGTCAGTCAGCGAAAAGAACTCTATCATCGAAGTTCAACTATTAGCAACAGTTCACTGGAGTTGCACAAGAATCATTTTCTTCTAATAAAAGAAAATGAAGCTCTTTGCCATGGCGCCGATCATCGCCATTGTGGTCTTCAGCATAGCTCTTGGTAATTATAAAACTTCGACTAACATTTTATTTAAAAAAAAATTATTCACAATATATATTTCAGTCACCACATATACTGCCGTACAAACTAAAAAGATACATAAGTCCAATCTCACTCGAACTGAGAAAATCGAGAAAAACTGTTTGCCCAAAGAACTCTCAGATCGAATAAAATTTTGAATAATCTAGATACACTATTTGGGTAAAAATAATGTGCTCTTTCATATTTTGCAATAAAAAATTGATTTTTTAAACAATTTCTATTAGAAAATGGACTTGCGATTTTTTACTAGTCGCGGAAAGTGAAAAATACAAGGCAAAAAGAACACAAAGGCACTTGCGAACGATGCCTTTATCGGAGAGCTCGAGCACGGCCTCAAAATACAACAACAAAACATACGTAAGGGACACTGTGTATTCAGCGGCTGTCCCGAACTTACCCGAACAATCGTCGTTAATGTATAGCCGAATCTAGCCGGGACTTATTTCCCTTGGATTTCCGATCAGAGTCCGAGCTATTTCGCAAGGCTAAAATATACGTAAGGGCAAGCGATTCTTTTCGTTTGTAAATTCGCTCCTCACTCGGGCATTTTTACAAGGCAAAAAAGACACAAAGTTCTTTAGGTTCTTTTTGATTTGTATGCTGATGACGTATTACATGCCTTATACAAATTTTAGGACACGCAAAGTACTTTATGTATCTTTTTATGTTGTATTTTTCAACTTTTTCGACTTTCCTCATTTGTAAACAATAGTTTTTTACAATAAATATTAATAATTAACCATTTTTATTAACACAGTTAGACGCAGCTTTTTCTTACGAATCCAACGATGCCAAAAACTCATTTTTTATAAAAATGTCACTTATGTATCTTTTTAGTTTGGACGGCAGTATATCTCCTGAAACATTTTTACGCATTACACGAACTGTCCACCGCTACTGAATTTTCCGTAAGACCTCCCCCCTTTTCCAGCTCGTTCAGGGCTAACGTTACAGAAAATTCCGTAATACAAGTCAGTGCCCACATTATAATCTTGAAAATATTGCATGGATTCTTTGCCAGAAACATAAGAATTTTCAGTCAGAATTAAATTTCAAAGAGATTTTTCAGAATTGATTTACAAAAAGAATGTGGTGTTACAAAAAAATATTTTAGTTTATTTTTTTAATTCAACCCTCCTATTTTGTTAAAACTATTCATATTAATCAAGAGTATCATCAAACCAGCAAAGACCCTCCTTGTAAATAATATTCAGCAGTTTAAAAATTTCAAATAAATTTTTGTATTTTTCTATGTAAATCGAACGAACCTCTCTTTCTATCTCCACGCGTTAGAAAAAGAGGTCCGTTCGATTTTCGATTTTCGACTTTCGACACGGTATCGGAGTCCCACTGCAGGTCTTGGCATTTCTCGAGTGAAAACAAACCTTATTGTGTACTACTGTTTGTTTTATAAATATTTGGCGCCTGGCTGCAATGAGCAGGGATACAATATCTTTCGCTTGATAGTGGGAGGCCCCTGGCCACTTGGGTTTGACTTAGAGCTACGCCAGCGTTTCCCAAACTACTACCGCGGGTAGATACCCTACTGCCCGGTAGGGGGATGCCACCCGGGGCCTGGTAGCTCGGCAGGCTCCGAGGCAGGCTCCCCGCTGCGAGCAGACGGCTGCTTTCGTATACCTGCCACGAATAACCCTTTCATTGTTAGGAGATAATGTCCAGTTACAATAACTGAAATTAGAAAGACATGGCTCAATTAAATTTTAATTAGCTGAATGAAATCCGTGACATAATTTAAAAAAAATGAAAAAAAAGTTCTTGAAAATCGGTTGATATCTGCACTAATGAAGGGAACATTTACAAATCTTGTGAATATATACGGTGGAAGTCCGATAAGTTTCTCATTTCAGGGCTGTAGGGGCGGAAAATTTCAGGAATTTCGGACTTATCGGATGTCCCCTCTAGTAGCACGATATTAGGTGCGCGCATGCGTAAGAATGATGCGTAAATCATAAGCAAAATAGCACACGTAGTGGGAGAACCCCAATTAGTGTGCGTGCCGTGCGTGTGATGACGTTTTGAGGGGAGTGTACACTTATCGGACGGCAACTTATCGGACTTGTACTGTAAATGGGACCTCTTAGTCTAACAAAAGTGCGATAACTCTTGAAGTTATTATCCGATTTTCTTATATCTTTTTTTAACGTTTTTGTCATAATGTAACAAATCTAACGCAGCCTATTAAAGTTTAATTTATTATTATTTTACCAAATTTGCATTTTCCTAAACCGGTTCTAATTCTCTAACAATGGGAAGGTCGCCCTAAGCAAGCATACGCGTCCGAGTGACATACGTCCAGTGTCTCTCTCGGGTTCCAGTATTGTAAACAAATTTGAGCGTGGCGACCCTACCGCTCCCCAGGAAGTGCGAAAAATGTTTGGGAAACGCTGATCTACGCGACTCGTTAATGTAACGACGGGTCTTCTCACAATTAGGCGCAACGTATTATATCCCATTATGTTGCAGCCCGGCCATCATTTATTGTTTTGAGAGTAGAATGCGGTGTTTGAAAGATAATTTTACAACTGTTACCACAATAGTGATGAATGATAAGTGCCATCCCTAAACAGCTGACAGACGACAAGGCGTACGACCAGATGACTACTGGTACTCAAACACCAGTGTACCTCACTGATCAAACCAGTGCCGGATTCCACTGAATGAACCAGTGAATTATCACTGATTGTCAGTGACACACCAGTTTCAACCAGTGAGATTGCATTGGAAATCAGTGAGATTTCACTGGTTCATTTTAAGAGAGCGCTCACTGAATATCGGTGAACCAAGGCACGCCCAGGTGTGTCCCTATAAAATAAACAATTATTCTTAGCTAATAAAGTATCACAACAGAAGGATTCTTCCGAGTGAAAAAATGAATGAAAATATGTATTTGTTTATAAAATGTGTTTAATCAAATAACTATTGTTATCAGGTATTAGAACATCGTGAATAAATATTATTTAGTGTTGAAAAATTTGTTTTCAATTCTGTTGAAGTATTTAGAATCATAAATTCCTAAAAAATGTAATAATTTATTAAATTTGTTTATAACATTATGAATTATTTTGGATTATTGACCAATTGTAACTGAGTATTGTTTTCATCTGTATTCTTAACAAAATGTCGAACAATAAAGAATACGATTTCGAAACTGACGGATAATACTAGCAAAGAGTGTCTTTATTGCATTTGTGATATTTTGAATGAATATAAATAATTTCCACAACATAGGAGTATTAGATTTTAAAAAACTTTTGTCTTAAATAAATAAAACATTAGTTATCTTATATTTGAACAAGAATCTGTGCATATTGGACTTAAATTTAAAGGTCTATCCTAGTTTGCCCAGAGGTTTTCTTGCCCGCTGCTGTGCGATTAATCGGCGATTAAACTGATTCAATCCTGCTCTAGTTTGCCCCTGAAGATATTGTTACTCTAGTATTAAACTATCACGCCTTTTTATCCACGCACCTCTTAAAAATCTAATAAATAATTTGATTTTTTATTTCCTAGACCTTGGCGGTGCTGACGAAGCTCAAGGAGGAGGTGGTCCAAGAGGAGGAGGTGGAGGAGGAGGAAAAGGAGATGGTGGAGGTGAAGGAGGAGGAGGAGGAGATGGAGGTGAAAAAGGAGATCACTCAAGTTCTGATGATGACTCGGAGGACGACGACGACCATGACCATAACAGTTTAGCAGCAGGAGCAATAGGAGCATTAGGAGGAGCAGCACTAGTAGGAGGATTCATGCATCACAAAAATAAAAAACTAAAAAAACAATTATATGAGCAAGATGGACATGAATATCATGGTGGACACGGTCATAGACATAGCGGTCGACACCATAGAAATGATGAATATAATGATGAACGTGATTATCGTGAAGGATCACATGGTGGTGGCGGAGACTCCGTTGGAGACCACAGGGGAGAGCACGGGCATACTACTCAACATTACGTTGTGCATCATCAGGTGACCCATGTATATGACCATAAAGATAAAGATGATAAACATAAAGATGATGATCATAAACATAAAGATAAGGATAAATAAATATTTTTAAAAGACCAATAGAATAATTATCACCAAATAAAAACACAAAGTATACATCTTCTGTCTCATGCTCACTCCTATGTCTTTAAAGCCAAATTGCAAGCCAATGTCATTTCTGTAATAGTTCCGAAAAATAAACCAATTACACACTGCCAGTTATCGTTATTTTATTATTATTTCGATCTATTTAGTCATTTATTTATTTAGCACATCGCCTACAATAATATATACATGTTCATTTTTAAAATATAATTAGGTATTGACAAAAAGTTAAAAATATTTATATTCGAAAAATTTTAAGTTTTGAGTTGATCAACACTTTTTTCTTTTAAATACCTGCTTATATGACTACCTTCAGCTTCAGATACAGATTTTAAGTTTTTTTCTCGTTTCCAGTATTTTCATTAATACTTAAGAGGTCACTGTATCCCCAATTTTTTTTAGAATTTCAGCGAAAACCTTTTCCTTATATTCTTATCATTTATGATGGAAGATATTAGCTCTATGTGAACTTGGACCTATTCAGTTTTCATACATTCACCCTGTTTTAAGACATCGTGAGTCATAAAAAACGTTTTGTTCGTATTTTTAAATTCTCAACGGTTCTCCACGTTTTGAAACTCCCTGAAACCGAAAATCAAGTTTTGGCGATGGCGTCTGTCTGTCCGGCCGTCCGTTCGTAAACACGATAACTCTCGAAAAATGAACGGATCAAATCAAGCTTTGACATCCTTTTTTGGGTCCTAAAAGAAAAAAAGAGTTTGTTAACCAGCATTCTTTGACCAACGGTTATGGTTTTATTTATCGAAAATGCTATCCAAAAATCAAGTATTCCATTTTTACGCCAAAAGACGACAGATACTTGAAAAAAGTTTGGAAGATGAATTGAAGCTTTTCAAAATATCTGTAATACAATTTTTGTTGTGACAATTTTTTGATACGACTCGTCTTTTTTGTTTTATGCATCAAAAATAAACCAGTCAAAAATTCTAATTTCAAGCCAAACGACGACAGATACTTATTAATTAGTATATTGCGTGACGAGGGCTTCGGTCCGAGTCATGCATACCATTTTTCATCATATCGATAATCGAAAGTCGAATTTTCGATTGAGGTGTGATGAAAAATAATAATTATTACTATTTGTTCATATGACTTGATATTTAGGTCAGATACGGGAAACAAATTCAGCAAGGAATAAGTTATTTCAGGTTAGATGGGGGAAATCACAGATGTCTGCACGCCGAGGGCCAAACAATAGTACCAATTGCATGGGACAAACTTTCTTTTTTCAGTTACTTAAAAAATAACTATTTATAACATAAGTGTATTTGTACATTACTTTTTATTTTCTAAAAGCTATTCAATTAAATAATAAAATCGAATAAAACAATTTGTAATGATTTTATTATGTAATTAAATAGCTTTTTAAAAATAATATCCAAAGACACTTATTGTGAACGATCATTTTTTTCCAAGTTATTATAAAAATAAAGTTTCGTCTAATGAAATTGGTATTATTGTTTCGACGCCTCGGCGTGCAGACATCTTACCTACTGACCTCACAACATGAAATACCTAATTGCAGCTTTTAAAAAGGAAAAAAAGAATTATTCAAACCATTTTTGACAGGACTTGTTATTATTTGGTGTTATTTATAAAACATACTATTTAAAAAGAGAAAATTTAAATTTGGGCCAAACGACGCGATATGTGGGGAAAAGTTTTTGGGGGAATTTCAGCGTTTTAAAGTTCCTACTACATTTCTTTGACAGAACTCGCCGTTTCTAATTTATTCATCGAAATTGATAGGCAAAATAATAAATTCCAATATTACGTCAAAAGACACAAAAATCCTATTTTTAGCATAACAACGCGAGATAGGGAAGAATTTCTGAAGGAAGGATTGTAGCTTTTTATTGTAAGGTAGCCCGGAAACTAAGCATACATTTCAAAATGTTTGTCGAAAATGAAGCGCGAAGCGCGAGTGTCATGATGAGAATGTATACCTTATCGCCTACAGAGCTTTGAGCAATTTAATCTTTAAATATACTTCATCACCTAGAAAATTCATAGTATTGAGATGCATACAGAAACCGGGATCTGAAATCGCTTTTGCTAAAGTTTTATTCATGCATTCCGAGTGCAAAGAATAAATATCCGAGCGCGAAGCGTACGATCCGATAAACGCGCGCCTCAGGCGCGAACAAACTTGCGAGCCGCTCGCGATGAGAATGTGCTTATTAAAAAAAAAAAAAACATTTTTACTCAAAATATCCCATCTTACCTGTGCTTGATAAATTTATGTTCACATAGTATTTTTTCAAATGACTGTAATAGATAAGAATTAATAAATTATATAAATATAAAAATCTGCTCGCTGCACAGGCAAATTTTCACGGCGGCCGGCTGTGCGCGCGACTCGCAAGTTTGAGCGCGCCTAGGGCGCGCGTCTGTCGAATTTCGTGCTTCACGCTCGGTCTTTGCTCGCCCACATTTGTGCATAGACTTTTTTAAATAAAATAAATGACACCATTGACAACTGCCATTTGGTAATTGTTAATTCCCTTTCGTTAAAGCTACTTCTGATTTAACTAATACATTCTCATACTCGCGCTTCGCACTCGATTAAAGTATGTCCAAAACATGAAATATTCTGTATTATATTGAACTCATTATATATTAAATGTATTTTATATTATTTTTCTGTAACTACGCCCGCGACTACTTACTCAGATATTGAAAAATAAAGTACAAATTTTAGTTTTTATTATTATTCTAATAATTGTTTATAATATTGGATGGTAATTTTGGCTTTAGGGTCAGAATAAATAATTCAATTAATTTTTAATTGAACCAAAAGTTTCCGCGCACAATGGTGGCCCTCATCAGTGGTTAATTTTTATTTTTCGTGCAGCTGAGTTGTTGTCGAAAGAGATCGATTTGAACGCACGTAGATGTAGATGATTTGGGGAAACGCATTCTCTTCTGCATCGAAGGAGAAAGATCCTTTGTTCGAGTTTTTGGCTGAAGTTATACTCGCACTGGACCATTTCTTGATTAAAAATTAATTGAATTATTTATTCTAACCCTGAAGCCAAAATTACCATCCAATATTATAAACAATTATTATCATCGAGGGTCAATATAATCTCCCCACTGAGTATTATTTTAATATTAAATATTTTATAACTCATTTTGCAAAAATCTTCATTAGCAGTAATTAATGGCGAAACCATAAATATAAGTGGTAGAAAACATTTCTTCAAAACAGACAGACATATTCGTAGAAACCGTTTCTCTGAAACAAGAGCGAAGGTCAAAAATTGACAAAAACTGGATAGGTCTAAATTCACACAAATCTAATACCTTCCGTCATAAATTATCAGAATGTAAAAATTCCACTTTCACGGCCAAACTATGGGTGCTATCAAGAAATGGTTAAGAGGGGTTTGTAGGTCTTTTAAAGACGATAGTCTTTGCTGCTGGACCTCTCATTGTATTTTGCGGTGTTTCTATATTTGAATTTTTTAGTTTCCTATGACATTTTTGAATTTCGAATTTTCCCATTTTTATTTCTTTTGGCTAAAACCATGAATATTGGCGGTACAAGGCTGGCTAACGAAATTAATCCATCTTTTTGGACTGCAAAAAAGTGCACTAAGGAGAATTTTGATTGAAAAATTTCTTCTTATGTTATCGCGTCATTAGACTTCAGGCAGACAAACAAAACGACAAACCGACAGATCAGCAGACAGATAGGCATGTTCGTAAAAACCATTTTTTCTGACTCAGGGAATCTCAAAACGTTGAGAAATGACGAAAACTGGATACATATGTCCACATTCACATGAATGTAATATCTTTCATCACAAATGATGAGAATGTAAAAAGTGGTTATGGTTGCCTTATCTCTAAATTTAGTGTCAAACATGACAGGTTATATCAGAACAAAAGATGGTAGTAGGCATGGAGTTTTCATAATTTAACTGCAAGTAAATACAACGATAACTGATTTAACCGACAGCTTCATTTTGGCAATAGTCATCAATATTTACTTGAAGTGACTCACTATATAGGGATCGGAAGATATTTCCTTTTACACGAGATAAGAATTTCCGGAAATTTGTTTGATTTCTTCAGAAAATATTTGGATATCTTGAATTCCCGGTTATTTTGATGACTTGGAAATGTACTGGAAAGTTTGTTTCTATTGTTTCTCAAGTCGCAAATTCTCTGTATTTGTTAGAAAAAATATCGTGTGAAACAGTTGCGGAGAGTAGACACCAAGATCGGAAGGCAAATTAATCTTGATAGATTTGGAAATTCTTTTGGAACTTCTTACGAAATAATGTTGTTTCTTATCAATCGTGTAAAAAAGTAAAATATTTATTTACATTGATTGATTGTCCCACCCAGGCGGAAAAATTATATATAGTGTGAAATATTATATACAATTTTCATCACAGAATTATGGCCGTACGGTGCATAATAGTCTCACTTTTTATTTCGTAAAACAGCAGTAACAGATTTCATAAATTGCGTATACACAATGAAGCAGAAAAAAACTTCGCATCAAAGCACCAATAATAATATTTCATTAGGAATTAAAAAAATGACACATTAGTGATAAACTATGTATCTATTCAAAAATTGAAAAATTTTAAAACTCAGTTGATTAAACAGACTGAATGAGATTAAGTGGCAATTTTTTCTACATTCTGAGACATTTTTTTAACATTGTATCATTGAGGGCTTCTACCGAGTCGAAATTCAGAACCCACTTTGAACCTGCAACTCCTTATTATGACATACTTTGATGCTTTTTAAAACTGTAGCCCCCCACGTGGAAAAAAATCGTGGCGCTCTACTGTTTCTGTCTAGTTCGCCTTGAGTCGACACTGGTGCGCCACAGGCTGACTGTCCAGTGGCTAGACTGGGATGTAACGCTCGGATCGACTACTTTCTAGACAGATCGTCTATTTTGATGACAAATAATTAATAATTAAACAATATAATTATTATTTATTACATAAAACTCTAATATATAGAGTTTGCAGTTAATTAAAAATATAAAAAAAGTTTTTGTACACAAAAAAATGAAAAAATTATTCTCCGCAAATCTTGTACATACGCCGGGTGCCGAACTTTTGACGTAACTTCATATGATGTTGCTGTAACTTTGTCCCGTCGCCTTAACACACTCAGCCATCTAAAAGTTAATTTTTTTTTCATTTTTGTAGGATATGAATTTCAATTAATTACATCGTAATATTTATTTCAATAAAACATTACTCATTTTTTTGCCATACCACGCTAAAAAAAAACAGTTTTCGTCCGATCACTGAAGTTAAGCAGCGTTGGGCACGGTTAGTACTTGAATGGGTGACCATTCGAGAATACTGCGTGCTGTTGGCCCGTCGTGGGTGTGGTGAGCCCACACTTGTAGTTATTTACTACAAGAAACTATCCACCTAGAAACACTACCCGAATCGGGTAGTGTCATGCCTACCCTGAAAGGGAAATGGCTTAATGGTATACAATACAATACAAAAGTGCTTGATGTGTAGATAAATCATTGAAAATAATAAAGTTTGTATGATTATATTTGCGATTAGGCTACGAAATAATTAATGTTCATTATTTTGAATAATTAACACGTTAGGCTCAATTATGATTCACGCAATAAATAGATAATTAAAATAAATTAAATAAATCATTTAAGTTGAAATTAGATTTTCTGGAATATAATACATAGCATTATACATATTATAGTTATTATAAATTTAATATAAATTTATTATAACTTCACTATATTATTCAATTGAAAAAAAAATGCTTTTAAACATTCTTTAAGAAAATTGTTGTTAAGAATACATTTCGTATATTAGGATTTCAATCATCTTCAATAATTATGGTTTATTATCTTAAATATGTAATAGTCATAAATTTAATATAAATTTATTATAACTTCATTATATGTATAATTCAATTGACAAAATTTTTTTTTAAACATTCTTTAAAAAAATCGTTGTTAAGAATACATTTCGTATATTAAGATTTCAATCACCTTCAATAATTATTGTTTAGTATCTTAAATATGTAATTAAATTAAATATGTTTTGTAATTTCCTAAATCTTTTATTCCAAAATTATTATTTTATGAATTAACATCTATAGTTTTGTTTAAGTTTAAACCGTGATTCTGTCCAGAAACTAGCTAATATCTGGACAGTCTTCATATATTCAAATTCGAAAAGAACACCTACATAGCGCCAAGACTGGGATTAGACAGCAGAAGGGTTTGAATGAAACACGAAGCAAAACTAGACAGCGCCAGTGTAGCGCCAGACCAGTATTATGTGAATAGACGGGCTTGAGAAAAGCTATACTCGCTTAAGCATCATTCAAGACTGCCACGAAATTTTTGCACACGGGCCCTACTTTGAAATTTGAACTCCCACAGAATGAAAAATTATATACTGTTTTGACTCTATTTCAATCTACAGGCCCTACTTTGAATATTTAGAGGCTACAGTAATCATATTCAAGAACCTGATTTGACGCTGTAACTCCTCTCTGCTTCTACTTTGAACCTTTAGTTAAAATTTACATAGTTCTCAAACTCAAGACCCTACATAATATGATGATCTTTATTGTCTACTAGGTCTCAAATCAATATATGTTTTGAATATTGATTGTTTTTTTTTCAAATGGTGAAAAAAAATCTCTCTAGCTCCGCTGGGATTCGAACACCAGGTCTTTCAGATTTCAAGACCCTACTTTGAGGGTGTTTAACCTCTACTTCAATGCTCACCCTACTTTGAATCCTTTTAGCCCTACATAGGTCGATCAACATTCTTCGAACTGAAGACTCTACTCTGACGTTTTATAAAATTTATTATAATAAAATAATAACTATTTGTTACATAGGTTAAATTAACTCCTTGGACATCTTAATAGCTGCAGTTACACTCAACGAACAAAAATATTTAGTTCAAGATTCAACCTAAAAGGCATAAATTAACTTTATATAAATAAATACTTCATTGTAATTAATACGTTGGCCCAAAAAATCACTGGCTTTTTTTTTAATTATCATGCATAAAGCCCCGAAATTTGTTCGAATCCACACAAATTTTGTTTTCTCCTGATCTTGAGAGGTTCCGCAAGCGTCATTAAGTTTAACAGGTATTTCCTATAAGAAAAAGTTTTTGTAAATTGTATTAAGAATCGTCAATATTAGGCGAATCGAGTTGAAACTCAAAATTTCTCTTCACAATTGGGTATAGTATACAAATGCATGATTACTTTTTGAACATCACACCCATAAGTATGTTTTATGGGGTTCCGAAAACCTAGTATGCTAGGACAGAAATGTGTGGTGACAAATAGTTTTTAAACAGAGTGACAATAGTGTGAATGACGCCTGAAACAAATACCTTGGATACTAAATGGGCCCAAGTGAGGAACCACACATAAAATTTTTGTGAGGCTCTTCACCTGGGGTGATCGCAAGAGAGATTGATCAGCAACCTGGGTCGGAGCAGTGTTGCGGAATGAACGTGTGATTTAAATAAATAACACGAGAATTCCAGATCAATTTAAAATATCTATACCTAACACCTATATACCTATCTACCTATCTACCTTATACCTATATACCCACCTACACACTACTATTTTCCAACCGAGCAAGTCACGCCTACCCCGAAAGGGAAATGGCCTAATGGTATAATAATAATAATAATCAAAATGCCAGGGGCGTGTGCACAAAACTACATCAATTACGAATGTCAATTCCGATGTGTCTATATTCAGTTATAGCACTATCCGAAACGTGGCTTCACAGAGATATCAAATCGTCTGAACTAAGTTTTAAGTGTTTTGATGTTTTTCGTGGCGATCGAAATTCAGAAACAAGCGACAGTCTTCGTGGTGGTGGCTTTCTACTGGCCACTATTCAAAGCTTAGGATGTGTTCGTCTTCCCACGAATATTGACATGATTGAGCATGCCTTAGTTAAAATGAGTACTGGTCATACCAAACTTATTTTAGGAGTAGTTTACATCCCACCGAACTCTAATATTAATAAATTGAATGGTATCTGTACAATTCTTGAAGATGCGTCTATTTCCTTTCCGGCAGGAACTGTCATAGTTCTTGGTGACCTAAACATGCCCTATGCAGACTGGAACACAGACCTGGATCATGGGCCCTGCTGTACCCCGAGGGACGGGACCATACAGTCGTACATTAATATTGCAAACTCGGTTTCTGATTCTTTTGATAATTTTGTATGTTGATGCAAGTGAATGATGATAGAAATATACACGAATTAATACTTGACGTAATATTAACAAATTCCAGCTGTGTCCACCAAGGTGGCCATTGATCCCCTACTACCAGTAGATAACTATCATCCGCCCTTGTCCCTCGAACTGAAATGCAAGCCGGCTGTTATTCTAGTTGGTGAGTCTAAAGTGCGTATCTGTCAACTAAATTTTAGGCAGGCTAACATCCCAGCTATATGCTTTTACCTAAGCGAAATTCACTGCGTTCACCTCCTTGCTGATGTCACAGTGGACGAAGCAGTTGACATCCTGTATACTTATCTCAATGCATCTTTTGATCTTTTTGTACCACTAAAAATACTAAATCCTCATCTTTCCCTCCTTAATTTAATCTAGAACTTATCCAATCAACTTTAGCAAAAAAGACAGCCCATGTCACTTATAAGCGAACACGTATTTTAAGTGATTATCAACAATTTTCAGACATCAGAGCCCACTGTAAAAAACTGTCAGACACATGTTATAATAGATACATTACAGACATTGAAAACTCGATTATATCGAATCCAAAATTCTGTTGGAAGCACGTTAACTCTGTAAATAAAAACAATTATCTACCAAACCAAATGTTTTTAGATGGCGAACAGGCAGACTCTAAGGACGGCATAGCTGATCTTTTTGCTGAACAATACAAATCTGTCTATTTAACCGCCACCGATCGCCCTGTATACTTTGATCCGATCGATGTCATTGAGTTTTCCACTGTTACATTAACAAGGAGGAAATTGAACTTAAAATAAAAAATCTAGATCCCAACAAAGGGGCTGGTTTCGATAGGGTTCCCCTCTCTTTGGTGAAGTCATGCTGCTCCTCATTGATTGAACCTTTACATATAATATTTAATAAATCTATCGTAGAGGTTTACTTTCCGATTATTTGGGAAAAAGGTATAGTTGTTCCTATTTTTAAAAACGGTAATAAAAATGATATCACGAATTACAGACCGATAACAATTCTCAGCATTATTCCGAAAATATTTGAGAGTATCGTCCATGATAAGCTATCAGCTGCATCAGCTAATATTATTATAGATGAGCAGCACGGCTTCAGGAGAGAGAGGTCTACTACTACAAGTCTATGTATTCATACGGACTATCTGATTAATAGCGTTGAGGCTGGCTTGCAAGTAGATGCTGTTTCTACTGACTTTTCTAAAGCCTTCGATAAAGTAGATCATGTTATCCTTTTGGCAAAGCTCAGGGCGTTGGGTATATCGGGTAACATGCTGTCTTGGCTAACGAGCTATCTAATTAACAGAACTCAGTCCGTTCGAGTAAAAGGTCAATACTCTAAATCATTTACGGCATCCTCTGGAGTCCCTCAGGGTTCGCACCTTGGACCCTTGATGTTTATCCTTTATGTTAATGATTTCTGCTCAATAATTAAATGTTGTTTCTTTTTACTATTTGCTGACGATTTTCAATTGTATAGAGCCATCTGCTCCCTTTCGGACTGCATCGAACTTCAAGACGACCTTGACCGTCTTCAAGTGTGGTGCACTCTTAACGGGATGCAGCTTATTGTCCAAAACTGCGCAGTCATAACATTTACTATGCAGAAGCTATCATTGAATTATCATTACACTATTGGAAATGAAGAGCTATCTAGGGTTACGAAAATGCGTGACTTGGGTATCCAGCTGCATCACTCCTTATCTTATGAAGAACACATTTCGCTTGCAATCAATAATACTCTCAGGACTACAGGCTTTGTCGTAAGGAACGCTTCCAAATTTGGTAACCCACTCACACTTAAATATGAAGCACTAAGAAACACGGGTCTGGTCCTAAATTTTTATAAGTATACAAAATTTTTTTTTATAACAAAATTTTTTTGTGCTTTTTTCATAACTATAAAAATTTACGACCAGAACAGCGTTTGTTAGTGCTTCATATTTAGTTTCCCAAATTTTCAACTCGATATCGCGTTTCGTGTGAACGTAAGTTGATTTTGAAAAAATGTAAAAAAAGAGTGAGGTTACGCTCACATGGCCTCAAGAACATTCTTGAAGTTAGAGAATAACGCGTTCTAGAGGTATTCTCTGTTAAATCAGTCTTTGTATATAATGCGACTCCGAAGAACTGTTAAGCTTTTTTGCTTTTGTTTTAAAAATTTTTTTATTTCAATCTTAACATTAAATCGCAATTTAGATTACTTAGATGTACGACTTTCTTTAAACCTGTAATAAAGGGTTAAAGCCCGTTGGTTTCTAAATAAATAAATAAATAATAATTTGTTTAATCAATCATGTTTATCAAATTTCAATCAATATTACCACCTCCTCTGAGCAAAAAGTTGACGAAAAGTAAAACATTTCAGAAAAAACTGCAACTTTCTAGCATTATTCGGAGAGAATATTATTAAAAATAATAATAAATTCTGTTAACAATTATGTTTGTGAACTTGGATCAATTATTAGCTCACTCTAATTGAATAGTGGACAAACAGTGAAAATTTGAGAAAAAAACGGCAACTTTCCAGCATTATTCTAAAAGTATATTGTGATAAATAATAATTGTATTAATAATAAATGATTTAAACAACGATCACTTTGAAATATAATTGATTATTGCCTCACTCCAACTGAAAAGTTGAAAGCAAATTGAAAAATTCGGAAAACCGCGATTTTCTATCTCTATTCTAAGAGAAAATTGCTAAAAACAATAATAAATTGTTTAAAAAAATTATATAAACCCCCCATTATTAGTAGAAAGTAGAATTTCATGTATTAGAAAAAATTTTTATGGAAGAAATGCAACAAAAAAAACATAAAAAGCACTAAAAATGAGCAAAACCCAATTTTTCGTTTATGGGGGTTTTTTGGGACACTATAAAACAGACGTGTGAGGGTGATATTTAAAAACGTCTTTCTCTTATAGGAAATACCTGTTAAACCTCATGGGGCTTGCGGAACCTCTAAAAATCGTTTTTTTTTTCAACGTATTTCTTTTTTGGCGTGGATTCGAACAAATTTGGGGATGATATGCATGAAACTTTAAAGAAAAAAATTTGGATCACCCTAGTGCTCAATCACAGAAAAATATTTGCTTTTGACTGAAAATGCTGCAAATGAGAATAAGAATAATATTCATCACAGAAAATGACT
This sequence comes from Andricus curvator, assembly GCA_932195095.1. Lineage (NCBI taxonomy): Eukaryota > Metazoa > Arthropoda > Insecta > Hymenoptera > Cynipidae > Andricus > Andricus curvator. Next base: position 454,171 of record CAKNYM010052198.1, on the reverse strand, counting down.
AAATATTATTAAACACTGTGTTATAAACAATTTTATAGATAATTCATGATATTTTGCATATTTTACAGTCATGTAGATATTGAATGTCTCATAAAATCGATTTATAATGGGTTTCAAAGTAATTGAGAATCACAGAAAATGATAGGAATAAAATATTTGTTATCGTTAGCAACAAATATTATGAATAATTAAAAAAATATGAAAAATATATATTTAAATATGACATATAATGGAAATTCCGTGCCTATAATCTGAAAAGGTAAACTTCAGGTTCGCTCCACAGGAATGAGAAACGGCCATATATCATTTTTTTGCAATTGAAGAAAATGAAGTTCTTTATTATTGCTCTGCTTATCGCTTTTGTTGTCTTCGAGATATCTTTTGGTAATTATAAAACTTTATGCATACCATTAAGCCATTTCCCTTTCAGGGTAGGCGTGACACTACCCGATTCGGGTAGTGTTTCTAGGTGGATAGTTTTCTTGTAGTTATAAATAACTACAAGTTTGGGCTCACCACACCCATAATATGCCAACAGCACACAGTATTCTCGAATGGTCACCCATCCAAGTACTAACCGCGCCCAACGCTGCTTAACTTCAGTGATCTGACGAGAACTGGTTTTTTCAGCGTGGCATGGCCGTTGGCAATGTAACATTGAAAAAAAGTTATTTCGATAATATATATATATATATATATATATATATATATTTATGTTTTTTTATACAGTTGGTTAGACGCTCGGACTTCACATTAGAGGTCCGGGGTTTGATCCCTGAGCCGGTACCTCTTTAAATTTTTCTATGTACCTTTACCGAGGTTCTGGTGGTTCGGATCCCGCCTTAAGCTGTAGGTCCCCCCATCATGCACTTGACTGCAACCCAGTCGGTGAATTATGGAGTAAAAACCAGGCTTTGCCCAATATGTCAAGGTACACGCTCTTATCAGATCACTTGATTGCATTATAATAATGCGTCCGTGACAGTTAATATATACCGGGACAGCCCCGTGCTTCGGTTTCGATTTTGATTCCTTTGGAATAGAACTGAAGCTTCTATGACAAAGCCACCGAACACGTCCTCGAGTTGCGGATAGAGGGTCCCTGTACCAAGGGTTTCTGCTGAATATAGTTTCAATAATTAATAAGCAGTCGCGGACAATTGTACAGGGATGGTCCCGACGGAATAACCCCTAAGCAGAGGCGTAACAACCGTGCCGAAAGCTGAATGGCACCTGGGCGATGTGTCTTAAGCGGTGACTTTAAGATACCGGGCGACCTCTGAGAGTATGCAGCCTTATCCTTGCACGCGGGGCTCTACAATGATGGCGGAATCCTTTCCTTAGCTGCTCATGGGAACAACAATGACACCACCAAAACACCAAAAAGTTGTAGATGCGGTTCGAAACGATCGAACGGGCAGAGCATCCGGCAATGGGTTGGCAAAGAATGCCGATCATCCTAAAGTTCGGGGTGCTGGAAATAATTTAGATGGAAACGCGACGACGAACCGGCGAAGCGCCCACATTGAGTGGACGGATGAACTCAAGGATGACTTGCTACACTGCTACGATGCCAGCATTATCCCTGTTCACCGAGGCTTTATGGCGCGTATGCACACTCCGTGGTGCCAGAAACACCCAAAGCGTCAGCACGTTTCACATCAGTCTTTGCGAAATCAAGCCGACTACCTCCGGAAAAGTGGATATGTACGCGGAGCGCTTCCCTAACAGCTGCTTCATCAAGCTGCAGACAAAGATGAGGAAGCAACATTAAGACCAACCGCGGAATGCAGGTACCTTCTGAGAGACGATCGCGATTTCGTGACAAGGAGGAACGTTAACATGCAAGTTCCTCCTAAGCCCCAAGTTCTGGCTGAAATGGATGCCTCCTTTCTTGGAGATATCTCGCAAGAGTCCAATCTCTGGACCATCAATTGTTCAGGTTATGGTGCTGCGAGAGCGTTGGCTAATTCAAATCGAAGGCTAAAACCGACGATGGATCAAAAGACCAAAAGACGCTTGCATCAACTGAATAAGAAGATAGAATGGCCAAGACAGAATGCGTCCCGTGTTCAATGTGTGATTGACTACATAATATCTGGTAAACCGTTCACGGAAAGAGTTCGAAAGTTCGCCCAAGAACTAAGAATCATGAATCACACGCTGAACAAGTCAAAGTTGCTGACAATCAAGCAGCATATGGCTGACAAAATACGGCTGTTAGCTGATGCAAGGAAGAAAATACAGAAGAGGGAGAGATGGATCAGGGAGAATCAATAGTTTCTCGCTGATCCATCGCGCCTCTTCAGGGATCTCCCTGTTTTTGTAAAAAAATCCACCCAAGCCCAAGGAGGTAGAGACTTTTTGGAGAGAGGTATACAAGATCCCGAAAACACTAAAGTTGAAAGAAGATACTGACAATATCATCTGCTTCAAGGAGTTTTGCGACAACCTCATAAGATATAAGGAGGAATGTCCATCAATCATTGCCGAAGAGGTGAAAAAAGCACTTAGAAGCACGAAGAACTTTTCCGCTGCTGGACCAGGCTGTATCAAGAACTTCTGGTGGAAGAAGTTTACTTTTACATACCAACATTTGGCCCGCATATTCACCTCATATTTAAAGTCGGAGACGCCCATTCCGCAGTGGCTGGTGTTAGGACGCACTATACTTCTGCCGAAAAAGGCAACTTGTCCAACCCAGAGAATTACAGGCCAATAACTTGTTTGAACACACTGCATAAGATATTTACAGCTGTCCTAAACAACAGGGTTGTTCGAAAAATTGAGCCTGTGTGGCGAGAGATGTACGAACAACGTGGCTCGAAAAAAGGTGTAGCAGGATGTGGAGAGAACCTGCTAATTGACAGGTGTGTCTGTGAAGACGCAGCAGCCCATCAGCGCGTCCTGTCAATGGCCTGGATTGACAACCGGAAAGCTTTTGATTCAACCCTTTCATAGACTTATCATCTGTCTGTTGGAAAGCTTGAAGGTGCATCCACACATAGTGAGATGCATAGAGAGATTGATGTCTCTTTGAAAAACTAGATTTACTATCTCATCTAGAAATTATCGTATGACAAAGAACAACATCACTTTGCTTTTTTGCGTCACACTTCTGCCTCTATCTCTCGCACTACGAAATTCTTCTGGATACCTCTGTGGCGACACTAATCAGCCCGAACATAAGGTCACTCATGTATTTTATATGGATGACTTGGAGATCTATGCCTCTGGTAAAAGCAAACTTCAAACTGCTATAAATATCGTCGAGAAGTACACAGGGGAGATTGGGATGGACTTTGGTTTGGACAAGTGTCCCAAAATTAATCTGAAGAAAGGAAAAATTACCGGCGTTCCCAAGGACCTTGAGCTTAGGGATACAAGTGTTATTAGACATCTTAATACTGGATATACCTATACATACCTGGGCGTGCCTCAAAGCCGCATTCAGGACGTAACATCAGTGAAGGAGTCTCTCCGAAGCATATACAAGCATCTTCTTCGACAGATTTGATCTTCCAATCTCTCGGCATTAAACAAGGTATCTGCGACTAACATGCTTACCGTCCTGGTTCTACTCTTTCCGTTTGGGGTGGTTCAATGGACGAAGAAAGAGCTTAAGACCCTTGATATCGCCACACGTAAGATCATGCTTATGCATAAAAGCTTGCATATCAATTCCTCAGTTCCGCGATTATACATTTCACGCCGCCAAGGCGGACGCGGACTTCTGAATCTCCAGTGTCTTCATAACCGAATTGTTCTAAGTACAGCTTACATCGTTGCGAATGGCAGAGATCCTCTCCTAAAAATGGACAGGAACCACGAGATGATTGGCGAAGGAGCGTTCCTTTACAAAGCCGCGGAGGAAGCGGCCGAGACCCGTGGCATGCATTTTAACATCAGAAGTGAGAAAAGTGCATTACTCCATTTAGATGCTTCACTTCTAAAAGCCGAAGTGAAGAAAGCAGAATTTGAATAATTTCACCAACAGCTACTCGACAAGAAAATTCACGGAAACTTTCACAGAAATGTAGAAAAACAGTCCTTGTCGAAGGAGCAAACTTTTGCTTTCCTCAGGTCATTAGGGCTTAATTCAGTTACAGAGAGTTTTATTTTCGCATTCCAGGACAGTGCCATTTCTGCCTTAGCATACCGTGACCGCATTTCATGTCAAGAAGTTCCCAGTGATAGGTGCAGAGCGTGTCATGCACACGCTGAGAACCTAGAACACATACTATCGGGGTGTCCGACCCGAGGAACGACGTATATCTATAGAAATAATGCGGCCCTAAGAGTGCTTTATTACCATCTTTGTCGCTCTTACGGTGTTGGCCGCGACCCTGCCCTGCCGAACGCTCCAAGGGAGATAGAGTCAATTGTCCAAAACGAGAAGTGTCAAATTTGGTGGAACTATGATTTTCGGACAGCAGTCTCCGTTGCACACTCGAGGTCTGACATCGTTCCCCAAGACTTCGAGAAACGAACTATATTCGTGATCGAATTTTCGACTCCGTCCGAATACAACATCACTGCCAAGCAGAAAGAAAAGGAAGAGAGGTATCGAGGCCTTAAAAGAGAGCTGCAACGACTGGACCCAAAATATTCGGTACAAGTAATTGTCCTTGTGATAGGTGCTTTCGGAGGTGCGAAACTATCACTGGTTCGTAACCTTAAAGCCATACCCGCGCACCAAAAATATGCCAAGGCACTTGCGAGATTGATGCAGAAAGCTGTCATCCTTGGGTCGCTTCGTGTTTTCAAGACCCACGAGGGTTTCGCGGATCTGTCGTTGTGATTTCATCGTGCCCGGTGACCACCCATCCCACGGTTGTGAGACGTGGCCATAAGTGTGATTACCCGCGGTTCTACTGGGAGCCTATGTCATTTTTTAGATGACAGTTGCTCTCAGTAGGACCCTGAGGTGGTTGTTTGACCCTTTTTTTTTAAATTATATATATATATATTTATATATATATATTAGGTGTACAAATAAGTTCTACCCGTTTTAAGCAACTTTTTTTTTATTTATAAAAATCTAACAAAATGCAAGTATTAATTATTATAGTGGCCACTGGCTTCTACTACTGTTCGCGAACGCTCAGATAATAACTGATGGACTCCATGGCGAAGGAAAGCTTGATCATTTGACGCTATAAAGTCATCCACCATTTCTCACACTTCATGTTCAATTTTAATTTGGTGCTCAGCTAAGCTGTTTTGTAACGAGCGAAAAAGGTGCTAATCGGACGGGGCAATGTGTGGAGAGTAAGGCGGATGCGGCAGAATTTTTCATTTTAATTCTTCTATAGTTTGGCGGACCACGGAACTTATGTGTGTTACTCTTTTCAATTGAACCGTTTAGCGAGAAAAAAAGAAAAAAGAGATAATATTCTGGTCATGGACGTAGACACATGCACGACAACGCTAGGCCACATAGAAGTTCCGTGGTCCGACAAACCATAGAAGAATTGAAATGAGAAATTTTGCCGCATCCAGTTGACACTTCAGCCTCGTCAGATTACCACCTTTTTCGCTTCTTGCAAAACAGCTTAGCTGAGCACCAAATTAAAATTGAAGCTGAAGTGCAAAAAATGGTGGACGAATTCATAGGGTGAAAAAATCAAGCCTTCTTTCGCTATGGAACCCATCAATTGCCTGAGCATTCGGGAACAGAAGTAGAAGCCAGTGGCCACTATGTTAATTAATACTTGCATTTTGTTAGATTTTTATAAATAAAATAAAATTTGCGTAAAACGGGTAGAACTTATTTGTAAACCTAATATTTCTTTCACGTCCGGAACCATTTTTACATGGAAAAATCTCAAAAAATTGCATGCGTTTTTTGCCAGAAAGATAAGAATTTTCGTTAGGAACTGTTTTCAGGCTTCAATTTATATTTTTTTTTCTATTTTATAAGTCATATATTTTTCAACTTTTGATGCTGATTAAAAATCATATTTAAAAATATTTTTATTTATATAAACATACAATTTTTAAAAATATAACTGGGAAATATTCACATGATAAGTTATGTAAAGTTTAATATGGGAATGTAGAAAACTAATTTGATTTGGTCAAAAAGTGCAGAAAATTTACACGGAGAAAAAAATCTTATCACGTTGATAGTACTTTTCCTGTTGATGGAGGCGTGATTGCACCGATCCACAATGCGACAAAAAAAGTGTCTCTGGACAAATTATTGTGGACCTTACAATTTTCATCAGAGTTGCACGAAACTTTTTTTTTAAATGAAAGAAAAATAAATATCAAAGAGATTTGTCAAAACTGATTTTGGTACAAAACGTTTTTTCTTAATCACGGGGGAAAATAGGATTTTTCTAAAATTCAACTCTCCCGTTTTGTTGAAGCTTTTCATGTTTATTCAAAGTTTAATAAAATCTGTAAATTAGTTACCGTAAAATGGGGCTAGGCGGCTTGGTTTTTTTTTTACAATCAAGTCGAAGAAGGAATTTAAATGAGGTATTGATGCTTCAAATATATTATCTCTATCTGACCTTTTTTCGTATTTCAAGCAAAACTTACATTTAATCCGCACACAGCTATTTAATATTCCTTGAAGTGTGAGTGTCTTTATCCCACAATCTGGGACTAAGTTACTCATTTATAGAAAAAGTAAAAGAAAGAGATTGGAAGGAAAACTTCACAGAAAGATTGATTATTTATAAGTTTTCTAATTATTTTAAAGCATATCAACTTCAGAAAACTTTTAGCAACGCAACGTTAAATAATCTGCTTATTGTCACTTGGAACATACAGCCTGCAGACTTATTTTTAACGTCACCTATAAGTAAGGCATAATAAAATTACAATAGATCTTACAATTTGATATATTTTCCACTTTCTGAACGTTGCAAAAGGCATTTTTGATTTCTTAAACGCAATGATTATTAAGGGAAACAAGTTTTTGTTTGTTGTATAATAAACTACTATAAGCCGTTTTTCCCCACAAAAACGAAAATTCTTACAGAAATCATTCTAAGGGACGAAAAATACATTGTATTCATGTGAAAATTTTTATAAATCTTATTCGGTTGCTAGAAAATAGGACTAATTCAACAAATTTCCACAAACTTCTGTATGTCAAGTTTTTCACGAGTTTTTTTAAAATAAAATCTAACCAAATGTCCAAATCTGAGAATCTTATACGAATGCACTTTTCATAAATAAGAAACCTGCACCAAAGAAAATTTGAGATAAACTTTAACATTTTGAAAAAGAGATCAATCGCTTATCATAAAATTTATTATTCAGATTTAGAGATAATTAATGAGAAAAAATAGAGTAGCGGGTGAGCTACGGTTGCGGGTGAGAGTTATGCATCGCTTTCTGAGTCAAAATTAGCATTTTTTAGGACGCGGTAATCCTTTGACAAGCGTTTTCTCGGAGACGGTTTCATTCTTTTAAAGTTATGTTTTCTCGATTCAATAGAGTCTGACAATACCTCGAAACATTTCTGTAGGGTTTTGCTTAAAATTGAATGCGTTGAAGGTAGACATTTTTTTCGTTTCTTGTAAAATTCGCGTTTTGGCATTTATGCCCTTTTGCCTGAAGACACTTCACATAAATTTATCACTTGTTCGTGGCTCTAAATAATTCGTTCCTTTAATAGAATTGACTATACATTTTTGGATAATAAATAATATTTACAATCCTTAAATACCTGGTAACAGTCCGCATGGAAATTGCCCAGCTTAGCCTATTTTTTTAGTTAGTGGCCCTTCAGAGACCCTATAAAGGTAGCCCACTCTGGAGAAGTCTCAAAAAATGTCAAAGTCTGATCACCAGTATGAAAATAAACTGGAAAATTACTTCAAGATGGAAGGTTTGATTGTCAAAAATTGTGACGAAAAACGTTTTTAATATGCATTTTTTGAACCTTTTTTTTTATGTTGGTTGTTTTTCGACTGTTGGCATTCTGGAGGTCCTACGAAGACCCTTGCAAGGGCCAACAATATGTGACCCATTGTTTGTCACAAAAAATTCTCAGTCAGATTACCAGATTAAAATTTTATGATTAAATTTTTAAGGGATCTGCAAGGACCAGTTCTAATTTTTTTTTTAAATTGTTTAAAATACTACACTGTTAAAAATAGTATTAAAAAAATACAAATGTATATTAAAATTAATATCTCAAGCATATGAAATCGCTATTTAGGTACGCGTTTATTAAATTTCATATACATTCACGATCATCGCTCAGATAATTCCATTTTACACAAAATCGAAATAAGATTAGCAGTAATTTTCGATTCTTAATAATAAAACATGATACCTTCTTACAATTAATCAAAAATAAAATTGAATTTAAATCGCAAATTTCAATTACGTAAATAAATGACAGACCTAACCTACAATCAACTGTGCTCACATTAAATTTCTATCATTCAGGGGAAATTTTGGAAAGAGTTCCACATGTGCATTGCACTCTAATGATAAAAAGCAATTGAATCGACAAATTCTATATTATTACTTCAATTGCAAATATTTGATACCGACCTGTATATCATATTTAATATAAAATGTATAGCTATTCATACTTTAATGTATATTAAATTTCAACTCCCGTGTATGCAAATGACTTCATATACATTTCTATTAAATTTAATACAGATTTTTCTAACAGTGTATGTTATGCAAATAGCGAAAAAAATGTGAAATTTGAAAAATGCACAGTGAGTAAATTTATAAAAAGAAAGAGATAGCGTTTCTTCGAAATGTTTTACAATTATATCGATAGTAATAAACACTGATGAATTTTTGTCATCTAATGTTAGTGACTGATATAACAAACAAGCTATATGAACAAATACACAGTGAGAATATTTATAGTCAGAAGGAGATCGTTTTTCTCTTTCAATTCCATACCTTCAAATTAGATTGAAAAATATGTTTACAAACAACCATTTTTCATCGATTTATTAATTCTATAAAAATATTATGGACATTAGAATTTTTCTGCATGATTTGCTTAGTAAAGTAAGAAATAACATTAGAAGAAACAAATTTAGCAGGAAACATCAGAGTCAATATATGTAATTTGAAGAAAACAGAATGAAAAAATGATGTATTTATTTCTATAAAATGTGCTCACAGTGCATTTGTTTATATAATTAGTTGATAAAGTAAGTAAATAATATTTGATAAAACAAACTTTATCCGTGAAAATGATTGGCAATATAATTTGAAGACGCACTTGAAAGAAATACCTCTTTCTGCCTGTAAATGTGCTTGATGTGCATTTGTTTACATAATTTGTTTATAACATGCGAAAATAATATCAGATGATAAAAATTGATCAGTAAACATTATAGTAAATATAATTTAAAGAAAACTGAAGGAGAAAAGTATTTCTTGCTGTCTAAAAATACGCTAACAGTGCATTTGTTTATATAATTAGCTTTCAATAAATATCATCCCAAGTTCATAAACGGTTCGCCAACAGTACCAGCAACTCGAATTATATTTTGGAATGCAAGGGGATTTAATAAGCTAGATGATATCTATCACTATACTACTACAGATGACATCATATGTGTGAGTGAGACATGGCTCACTTCTTCTCCTCAAATTACGTGTCCTCAACGTAACATCGACTGTCAAGTTGTCTACACTCTACAGTGCAGCTACGAGAGAATATTGAAAAGGAAGAGCAAAGGGGGGTCTGCTCATCATCAACAACCCAAACAAATATAAAATGGAAACGATATGTGTGGCAGAGGATTACATTTTTGTTAAACTCGAAGGTAATAGTTTTAATATAGTTATTGGATCAATATACTCTAGTCCTAATTCTAATTTTGAAATTTTTCTGTACAATATAAATGAAACAATCTTTGACCTGTCAATGAAATACCCGGAATACTCGATAATTGTGGGAGGGGATTTTAACGGTAAAATTGGAGAAATTAATCAATTAGAGGAGGAAACACTTGGTAACAATTTAAATTTGTATGACGTAAAAACAAGTCTAGCCCCTGATCGGGACAATAGGGAAAATCGAATGATAGAAAGCTTTGAAAAAAATGGCTTTTTTTGTCCTGAATGGGAGAACTAAAAGTGACTGCCCAGCTCAATGTACAGTCCTAAGAGAAAAAAGTTCTTCTATTATAGATTTTGCCTGGTCTAATAGTGTGGGAATTCAGTCAGTAGAGGATTTCCAAGTGTTGAGGGTTCCAACTCAATCGGATCATTTTCCTATAGCGTTGACGTTATTAGATCACTCGTCTTTAAATTATGCGAACCATTCAAGCATCCCCTTTTTCAAGTCGAATAATGACTTTGCTGATAAATTTAAAGAAATTGTTCAGTACCCTCCAAATAAGAACTCTGCAATGTTGTCGATAGATGAATTCTCAAACAATTTAATTAATGCAATTAAAGAGACAGCGACAGAACTTAACATGAGTGTAAAACCGACTGAAAAACTGAGACGTTCGAAGCCATGGTTTGATGTACAATGCAGAAAGAGTAAAAAAGAGCTAAAGCAAGTACTTAAGAATTGCGAACAACAAAAATTCAATCCTGATGTTGTGTCGATTGATACGAATTGTAAAAAAAGTGCATGCAAAATTATTAGATTCTAAGAAGGAAGGTCATAAGAATTCCTTATTAAATTCTCTCGCGAATGCAATCGACTCTAAACAATTCTGGAAGATAGTAAAAAGCTATAATTTCAAACCTTCGTATAAAGATGATATAGACTTAGACATATGGAAACAGTACTTGAAGTCTCTTTACCCAGTTCGGGATCCAAATTCTTACTTAATAACGATCAATAATTTTCGAAATGGTGAGACCCCTGGTCCGGATGGTATTAGCTATGACTTTTTCAAAAATTGGCCTGGCAATCTGATCCTCTACTTAAACTCGTTATTTAATCAAATAATTTATGAAGAAAAGGTCCCAATATCGTGGTCTCAAACATTTCTTAGAATGATACACAAGAAAGGGGATGTCACTGATCCTTCTAACTACTGCCCCATTGCCTTAGTTAACTGTGTTACAAAGATATTTACGCAGATTCTTTCCAAAAGGCTTTCAGCTTGGGCTGAAGACATGCAACTCCTTCCAGAGTGGCAGGCAGGTTTCAGGAGGGGGAGAGGTTGCACGGATTTAAAATCGTCTAAGACTGAACGGAGGCAAACTTTTTGTACTCTATGTTGACTTCAAAGCAGCCGTTCCATCAGTTAATCATACTATCTTATGGAACAAATTAATCTCAAAAGGTTGTGGGTCAAAATTCATTAGATTGGTAATAGACTTCTACTCTAAAGCTAATATTGCGATCAAGGGAAATAAAGGCATCTCTCGATCGGTAGATGTATCGAAAGGAGTCATGCAGGGTGAGGTTCCAAGTCCAACAATGTTTTCATTTTTAATTGCTGATTTACGAGAATTTATGTATGCCAGAGGTATCAGAGGTGTATCAGTAGACCATTTGTTCGAAATATTGCTCTTAGCTTACGCCGACGATTTGAATTTCTTTGCGGATTCTTTGGTTGGAATGCTTAAGATTCTTCAAGGATTATTATATTACTGTAGGATAAATGAGCTCGAAGTCAACATAGAAAAAACAAAAATAGTAATATACAGAAAGGGAGGTCATGGGCATAATATAAAAAATACCCCCTTTTATGTCCGGAACATCCGAGATTGATATTGTCAAAGGTGATATCTACCCAATGTGCACTTTTTGTCGGGGCGAAAGATGAGGCTGTTCGTAAATCTAACCTCGCTGGATCTACGATTATTCTGATTCACAGATTGAAACTTAATTCATGGAGTCCTAATGTTCGACTTTTCGATAGTCTTATATCCAGCGTTTCAATGTATGGTGCATATATTTGGAGCCTCAGGTATTTATGTTTTATAGAAAAAATTCAAACCACTTTTTATAAGAGAATCCTGCATGTTCCACAAAATACTGCTGGATATGCTATTAGATTAGACATACGAGCTTTCCATCTTGCAGTTAGAGTTTTTGGGTTAATTCTCAATTTGATAGAGAAAATTCTAAATATGACCGACGATCGATATCCTAAGAAATGTTATTTAAGATTAAGAGAACTGGATAGATTGAAAGATGATTTGTCAATCCTAGAGAAATACAACTGGGTCCGCCAGGTTAGAAGTATATTTAAAAAGATTGGGATAGAGGACGATTGGGATTTTCTTTCTCTTGCCTCTCTTCAAAAAAATAAATCGACATGGATGAGAGCTTATGATGAAATATTATATCTAGAAGATTTACAGAGAGCCCACACGTCTTCTGCTCTAATACTTTATCCTCAATAAGCCTTGCGAGAAGGATCTCAGAAATATTTAACTCTGTCGAAAACACCACTCGGTTTTATCAGAATTATAGCGCAATTAAGGTTAATAAATAATTTCATACCTAGACTCATAATCAAGTATAAAACCTGCAGTTTGAACGTTGATGATTATTGTATCTACTGTCATGTGAATAGTCTTAATACAAAACCTGTGTACCATCTTTTAGTAGAATGTCAATTTTTCAATACTGTAAGATTTTCATGTATAAGCGAAAGTAGGGATCTGTGTGAGATAAGGAATGCCTGGCTGAATATTCTACATAACCTTGATGAACGAATTATAATTAATTATATAGTAAAATGTTTTTTGATTTTCTTTCGTTCTAAGCATGGTTTAAATCCTCTGGGGTAATGTTTACCATCAGCCTTTAATTTAATTTTAGTTTTTTGTTTTATTTATTAGAATACCTCCTAGTTTTAGAATTAAACTGTAACCTATTTGTATCAATTAGAAAATTCTCAAACAAATAAAGCACTACTACACTGTCGATATAATTTCAAGAAACTTTGGAAGAAACGAATAACTTTTCCTGCCTATAAATGTGCTGAATATTATAATTTAATGAACTTAAAAATGAAATTAATACATGATATAATGTGCCTAATATTTGTTTGTAATATTAACAAATAACATTGGATGACAAAAATTCATCAGTCAACATCGCAGTCAATATAATATGCAGAAAACTTCATGGAAAAAACTATTTCCTTCTTATTATACATGCGCTTGCAGTGTATTTGTTTATGTCGTTTGTTTAGAAAGTTATTGAATAATTTAGAGTGAAATATTTTCTCATCGCTGGATCACCTTGTCTAGAAAATAAGTGAAAAATGTTTGTGTATACATTTTTACGCATTACATCGAAAATAAACATTCTTATTATTTAACAATGTATACGAGAAACTATAGCATACATCAAACCATACGAATGAGTGACCCTTTTTGTATAGTAAGGTTAGAATCATTTTGTTACATTAGTGGAGTTGGTAGCATGCGTGGTTGATAATTTAGCGGTTAGGTTTTAAAAGTTCGGAAATGCTTTGAATTACACAGCCACACAACAACAAATCTTTTTTTGGATCTGGAGGTCAGACCATGTTTACTATAGGGTATTGGGGTCGCTGAATCCGAATCCGGAGTCCAAAAAAAACCCCACCACGTCAGGGTTCTGAAATAACCTCAAAAAATCTCATAAAAAATATTTTTTCGGGTCTGGAGTTCAGATCATGTTTACTATATGTTTTTGGGGTCGCTGAATCCGAATCCGACGTCCAAAAAACCCTAGCACGTCAGGGTTCTGACATAACCTCAAAACAACCTTATAGAAAATATTTTTTTGAGTCTGGAGGTCAGACCATGTTTACTATATGTTTTTGGGGTCGCTGAATCCGAATCCGAGTTTCAAAACCCCCACCACTTCAGGGTTCTGAAATCACCTCAAAAAACCTCATACATTTTTTTCAGTTCGGGGGTCAGACCATGTTTATTATATGTTTTTGGTGTCGCTGAATCCGAATCCTGAGGATCCGACTCTCTGCATCGTAAAACGCTTGCGTGTGCCTGCCATGACGGCATCAAAGACGTAATCCAGGGGTTGTGTCAGATCCCTGACGTGCTGGGGGTTTTGGACCTCGGATTCGGATTCAGCGACCCCAAAAACATACGACCCATGGTCTGACCTCCAGACCCGAAAAAGGATTTTTTATGAGTTTTTTGAGGTTATCTCAGAACCCTGACGTGCTGGGTTTTTTTGGACTTCGGATTCGGATTCAGCGGCCGAAAAAAAAATAAAGGAAACATGGTCGGACCTCCAGACCCGAAACAAGATTTTTGATGATTTTTTTTGAGGTTATTTCAGAACCCTGAAGTGGTGGCGTTCTTGGACCTCGGATTCGGATTCAGCGACCCCAAAAACCTATAGTAAACATGGTCTGACCTCCATATCCGCGAAGGATTTTTTTGTGTGGCTGTGTTATTCATATACTTCATAATAATTCAATAATTTGTATTAGTTTAGGGTAGCTACAGATGTTTTCTATTTTATTTTTTAATATTATTTTATATGCAGATAATCCAAGTGTTTATCTAAAGGTATACTAATTGAAACTAATTATAAAAGTTTCAAATGATTTCTCTTTGAAATATTTTTTTTTCATGTAATTTGGCCAATAATTGTAATAAGAAGTTCTGGCAGAAAACGCAATGTTATTTACTTCTTAGTTTCTACCGCAAATAAAAATTGTTTAATTACCAAATTTTTGATAGTCTTACAGAGGGACTACAGAGGGCTTAGCAGCGCCCTACATAAGGCCTCTGTATTGCCCCCAAGAGGGCAGCCTACATGGGGCCTCCGTGGATGAGCATGTCGAAACTATATTTGCCTTGCGTAGTTTATCAACGTAGGGCTAACGTAGTAAAGAGACAAACTACGTAGGCCCTTGCGAAGGCCATCTAAAAATTTCCACACAGTTATTCACTGTAAAAACTAGAGATTTATTTTTTTACGGTATCATTTTTTTGTGTCCTGTTTTTTCTGTGTCCTATTGTAATAACTGAAACTAGCCCTAAAATAATAGTTTGTTCTTACAGTGTTCTTGATTATTTTTTAAACAAATTTGCCTGAAAATACACATTCTCGTAAATGTTCAACCAGCAGAATTCGTTTTTTTGAGGAAATCAATTTTAAAATACTTGAAAAAGTCCTTCTCTCATGACAGTTTATCAGCTAACAATCATTCTTTACTTTATAAACAATTTTAAAAACAGATTCACTACTTGATAACTTGTCAGTGAATGGGTGTTAATTTTCTTACCCTATTGAAAATTCCGACGTCGTAAACTACGTCATAAACTACGTCGTAAACTGTGTAGTGAACTACGTCGTAAACTTTGTAGTCAACTACATCGTAAACGATGTCGTAAATTATGTCGTAACCGACATCGTATACTATGACGGAAATTTGGATAGTAAACGACGTAGTTCACGACATCGTTTACGACATCGCTCACGACATAGTTTACGACGTAGTTTACGACATCGTTTACTACATAGTTCACGACATCGTTTACTATATAGTTCACGACGTAGTTTACGACGTCGGAATTTTCTATAGGGGTAAACACGTACACATAAGTATTTATCTGTACACAAATTTCTGAAGCTGTGTGTGTGTGTGAATCGGAAAGTGGAAATCGATTTTCAAATAGTACATATATACATATAGTAAAACTATGTATAAAAAAGTGTATATATATATATATATATATATATATATATATATATAT
>CAKNYM010052198.1:427631-438426 GCA_932195095.1 Andricus curvator | reverse complement strand
TATATATATATATATATATATATATATATATATATATATATATATAATTAAAAAAAAGTTAAACAACCACCGCAGGGTCCCGCTAAGAGCAACTGCCATCCAACAAAATGTCCATAGCCCCCAGTAGCACCGCGGTAAATCACACCTATGGCCACGTCTCACAACCGTGAGATGGGTGGTCATAGGCAACGACAAAATCACAACGACAGGCCGGCGAAACTCTCGTGTGTCTTGAGCACACGAAGCGACCCAAGGATGACAGCTTTCTGCATCCATCTCGCAAGTGCCTTGGCATATTTTTGGCACGCGGGTATGGCTTTAAGGTTACGAACCAGTGATAGTTTCGCACCTCCGAGAGCACCTATCACAAGGACAATTACTTTTACCGAATATTTTGGGTACAGTCGTTGTAGCTCTCTTTTAAGGACGGAGCCGAGAATTCGATCACGAATATAGTTCGTTTCTCGAAGTCTTGGAGAACAATGTCAGGCCTCAAGTGCGCAACGGAGACTGCTGCCCGAAAATAGTAGTTCCAGAAAATTTGGCACTTCTCGTTTCGGACAATCGACTCTATCTCCTTTGGAGCGTTCGGCAGGGCAGGGTCGCGGCCAACACCGTAAGAGCGACAAAGATGGTAATAAAGCACTCTTAGGGCCGCATTATGTCTATAGATATACGTCATTCCCGCGTGGGTCAGACACCCTGATAGTATGTGTGCTAGGTACTCAACGTGTTCATGACACGCTCTGCACCTATCACTGGGAACTTCTTGACATAAAATGCGCTCACGGTATGATAAGGTGGAAATGACACCGTCCTGGCATGCGAAGATAAAACCCTCTGTACCTGAATTAAGCCCTGATGATTTGAGGAAAGCAAAAGTTTGCTCCTTCGACAAGGACTGTTTTTCTACATTTCTGTGAAAGTTTCCGTGCATTTTCTTGTCGAGTAGCTCTTGGTGAAAATTTTCAACCTCTGCTTTCTTCACTTTGGTTTTTAGAAGTGAAGCATCTAGATGAAGTAATGCACTTTCCTCACTTATGATGTTAAAATTCAGGCCAAGGGTCTCGGCCGCTTGCTCCGCGGCTTTGTAAAGGAACGCTCCTTCGCCAATCATCTCGTGGTTCTTGACCATCTTTAGGAGAGGATCTCTGCCATTTGCAACGATGTAAGCTTTACTTAGAACAATCCGGTTATGAAGACACTGGAGATTCAGAAGTCCGCGTCCGTCTTGACGGCGTGAAATATATAATCGCGGAACTGACGAATTGATATGTAAGCTTTTATGCATATGCATGATCTGACGTGTAATGACATCAAGGGCCTTAAGCTCGTTCTTCGTACATTGAACTACCCCAAACGAGTAGAGTAGAACCGGGACGGCAAGCATGTTAGTTGCAGATACCTTGTTCAACGCCGACAGATTGAAAGACCAAATCTGTCGAAGAAGATGCTTGTATCCTTGGGAACGCCAGTAATCTTTCCTTTCTTCAGATAAATTTTGGCACACTTGTCCAAGCCAAAGTCCATCCGAATCTCTCCTGTGTAGTTCTTGACAATATTTATAGCAGTTTGAAGTTTTCTTCTACCAGAGGCATAGATCTTCAGGTCATCCATATAAAATACATGAGTGACCTTATGCTCGCGTTGATTAGTGTCGCCACAGAAGTATCCAGGAGAATTTCGTAGTGCGAGAGATAGAGGCAAAAGTGTGATGCAAAAAAGCAAAGGGCTCATGGTATCACCTTGAAAGACGCCCCTCTGGAAGGTGACGTTGTTCGTTGTCACACGATAATTTCTAGATGAGATAGTAAATCTAGTTTTCCAAAGAGGAATCAATCTCTCTATGCATCTCACTATGTGTGGATGTACCTTCGAGCTTTCCAACAGACAGATGAGAAGTCTATGAGAGGTTGAATCGAAAGCTTTCCGGTAGTCAATCCAGGCCATTGACAGGACGCGCTGATGGGCTGAAGCGTCTTTACAGACACACCTGTCAATTAGCAGGTTCTCTCGACAGCCTGCTACACCTTTTTTCGAGCCACGTTGTTCGTACATCTCTAGCCAAACAGGCTCAATTCGTCGAACAATCCTGTTGTTGAGGACAGCTGTAAAGATCTTATACAGCGTGTTCAAACAAGTTATTGGCCTGTAATTCTCTGGGTTGGACAAGTTGTCTTTTTTTGGCAGGAGTATAGTGCGTCCTAACACCAGCCACTGCGGAATGGGCGTCTCCGACTTTAAATATGAGGTGAATATGCGGGCCAAATGTTGGTGTGTAAAAGTAAACTTCTTCCACCAAAAGTTCTTGATACAATCTGGTCCAGCAGCGGAAAAGTTCTTCGTGCTCTAAGTGCTTATTTCACCTCTTCGGCAGTGATTGATGGACATTCCTCCTCAGATTTTATGAGGTTGTCGCAAAACTCCTTGAAGCGGATGATATTTTCAGTATCTTCTTTCAACTCTAGTGTTTTCGGGATCTTGTACACCTCTCTCCACAAAGGTCCCTACCTCCTTGGGCTTGGGTGGATTTTTGACAGAAACAGGTAGATCGCTGAAGAGGCGCGATGGGTCAGCGAGAAACTGTTGATTCTCCCTGATCCATCTCTCCCTCTTCTGTATTCTCCTCCTTGCGTCAGATAACAGCCGTATTTTGTCAACAATATGCTGCTTGATTGTCAGCAGCTTTGACTTGTTTAGTGTGTGATTCAAGATCCTTAATTCTTGGGCGAACTTTCGAACCCTTTCCGTAAATGTTCTACCAGATGTTATGTAGTCAATCACACATTGAACACGGGACGCATTCTGTCTTGCCCATCCAATCTTCTTGTTCAGTTGATGCAAGCGTCTTTTGGTCTTTTGATCCATCGTTGGTTTCAGCCTTCGATTTGAATTAGCCAAAGTTCTCGCAGCACCATAAACTGAGCAATTGATGGTCCAGAGGTCGGACTCTTGCGAGATATCTCCACGAAGGAAGGCATGCATTTCAGCCAGATCTTGAGGCTTAGGAGGAACTTGCATGTTAATGTTCCTTCTAGTAATGAAATTGCGATCATCTCTCAGAAGGTGCCTGCTTTCTACGGTTGGTCTCAATGTCGCTTCCTCATCTTCGTCTGCAGCTTGATAAAGCAGCGGTTGGGGAAGCGCTCCGCGTACATATCCATTTTTCCGGAGGTAGTCGGCTTGATTTCGTAAAGACTGATGCGAAACGTGTTGAAGCTCTGGGTGTTTCTGGCACCACAGAGTGTGCATACGCGCCATAAAGCCTCCGCGAACAGGGATAATGCTGGCATCGTAGCAGTCTAGCACGTCATCCCTGAGTCGATCCGTCCACTCAATGTGGGCGTTTCACCGGTTCGTCGTCGTGTTTCCATCTAAATTATTTTCAGCACCCCGAACTCTAGGCTGATCGGCATTTTTTGCCGACCCATTGTCGGGTGCTCTGCGCGTTCGATTGCCTTGAACCGCCTCTACAACATTTTGGTGTTTTGGTGGTTTCATTGTTGTTCCCACGAGCAGCTAGGGAAAGGGTTAGTCCATCCTTGTAGAGCCCCGCGTGCAAGGATAAGGCTGATACTCTGAGAGGTCGCCCGGTATCCCAGAGTCACCGTTTGAGACACCTAACCCAGGTGCTATTCAGCTTTCGGCACGGTTGTTACGCCTTCACTTAGGAGTTATTCCTTCGGGACCATCCCTGGGCAATTTTCCGCGACTGCTTATTAATTATTGTAACCATATTCAGCAGAAACCCTTGGTACACGAACCCTCTATCCGCAACCCGAGGACGCTTTCGGTCGCTTTGTTATAGGCCCTTCGGTTCTATTCCAAAGGAATGGAAACCGAAACCGAATATATATATATATACTATTTGAAAATCGATATCCACTTTCCGATTCACACGAGCAGCTTGACAAATTTGTGTACGGAAAATACTGATGTGTACGTGTTCGCCCCTATTGAAAATTCCGACGTCGTAAACTACTTCGTAAACTGCGCAGTAAACTACGTCATAAACTACGTAGTAAGCGATGTCGTTTACTATCCCAATGTCCGACATAGCATACGACGTCGATTACGTCATAGTTTACGACATGGTTTACGATGTAGTTTACTACATAGTTTACGACGTAGTTTACGACATCGGAATTTTCAATAGGGTAAGGAATATACGGCCGACAACTCAGGAACAGCTCGTTAAATATGGTCGTTTCTGAGCAACTGTCAGTTGATTTACTAAAAAAAATGACATTTTGTCGAAAAGTTGTAAAATTGTGAATTGTATTATAACATACATAAGTTCAAGGAGCACCAAATGTATATGGTCTATGCTCACCGAAGTTTGGTGAAATTAGACATGCCTGGATGTGCCCCTATAAAATAAATAATAATTCTTGGTTGATAAAGTATTACAAGGGAAGGATCTTTCCAAGGAATAATTTAAAATTGATTTTTTTGAAAAAGTAAAGTTTGCCTGTGGAAATTGGACGAAAATATGTATTTCTTTATAAAATGTGTTTATCCAAATAAAGAAATTGTTATCAAGTTATAGCTATAAAAATATCTAAAATATTATTTATTTTCGAAAAATTTCTATTCAATTCTGTTGAAGATCTTTAGAGTTGGAAATTCATAAAAAAATATCTGTCAGTAAAGTATACGATCATTTGTAGTCTTGAAGATGCGCTTTTATTTATTTATTTGTATACAAAAGAAAAAAAGATTTAATAAAAGTTTTTGATCGTCTGCATAATACTCGCAAGGCGTGTCTTGGATCAAAATTGTAAGGTCTAGACTAATTTGTCTAGAGGCACTTTTCTTGCCCACTATGCTCTGCGACGAATCGGCGATTGCATCGATTCAATCCCACTCTAGTTCTCCCCTGAAGATGTTGTCACTATTTCAATATTAAAAAACACTGCTTTTTATCCATGCACCTGTGAACAATTCATTGGTTAATTTGCTTTTTTATTTTCCAGACCATGCCGGATATGAAGATCCAACAGGAAGTTATGATAGAGGTGCTGCAGGAGGTGTTGGAAGAGGAACAGGAACAGATACAGGAATGGGAACCTAGATATGAACCTAGTGAATCTGGACAACAATAACAATTTGGAAATAGTGGATATGGACATAATGGATATTAAAATGATGAATATGGACATGATGTATATTCCGGATTTGGATATGGTGGAATTTCCAGATTTGGTCATGGTGGAACTTCTGGATTTGGACATTCTGGATTTTTTGGATCTGGCACATATATTGGATATGATCGATCCTGTTCCACATTTTGAACATGATCGATCCTGGTCCACATTTTGGACATGATCGATCCTGGACAATTGAATCAATTATTATTATATCCTGAAAATTGTAGTTATTTTATTTGTGTTTCGATTTATTTTTTAGTATATCGTCTACTACAATATATATATATATATATATATAGTTATTATCATTATTAATAGTATTATATATAGTTATATAAATTTGATTTTTTTAAACATTAATTATAGTTCTGGCCAAAAGAAAGCTCCTAAAAGGAAGATAAACAAAAAATACAAAGTAACGAACAGGTGACTTGAATTAAAGTTACAAATTACTGAAAAAATAGTAAAAAAGTTACGCTAGAAGTTTTATAAAGTTTTACAAATCAACCATTGCGTTAGAGAAATAATTTAGTCATTTTAATCTAAAAAAAAAGTGTAGAAAAAAAATCTTTGCTACAAAGTTTCCTTTTGTCCAATCTTTGTTTCAAATAAATAAACAGGTACAAAGTAAATGTAAGAATCAAGATACACCGTTTTCTTATAAATATAATTTTTTGTTTCAAAAAATAAAATTGCAAATCGGGTGGAAACATAAGGCTGTTGACTTGTTGAACAATCAAGTATAGATTTAATCTTATGTGAACATTGACGAATAGTCAAATATTTTTAAAAAACTACACATGTCTTATGATTTCAATGCCAATGAGTTTAAGATTCTAGTTATCAGAAAAAATAGTTTTAGATGATTACATTCGTAGCTATATAGAAATAATGCCACCTTTCGCCAGAATTTTTATCAAAACATATCAATATGTTAAGAATAATAGAAGATAAGTCACGGTGGGGTGGGAATGGGAGATGTTGAATATTCTTGGTATATTTAACACGCATTTTGTTAATGTTCCTATCATTTTTTCATATTAACCTGCGTCATTTGAAAGCATGTTCTTTTATCATTTTATGTCTACTACAAACATTGATATAACCTTGCTACTTTTGTGGAAATTTTCTTTACGAATGATGTCATAAACTTACTGATTACGTGAACTTGTATTATGTGTGTGGTAGTTCAAATAAAAACCAGGTTTCTGATTTACAGATGTGGTGAAATACTGGATTCATTTGAGCAAAAATGTGAATGTCTGGTTTAGGTTCTCATAAATTTTGAAATAACAGAAAGAATACATATATATATGAAGAAACGATAGCTTAAAAAATTATTAGTAAGTGTTTGCAAAATTGTACCAGAATCGTTTTTTTCTTATTAAAGAAAATGAGGTTCTTCGCAATTGCTCCACTCTCTGCCTGTGTGGTCTTCGGCATATCTCTTGGTAATTCCAAAATGTTGAGTAATATTGTATTGAAAAAAAAATTACTTTCAATATGTATTTCTATTATCACATGTGTTCTGAAACAACTTCACACAGTAATATCTGAAAATATTGTATTGGTTTTTGCCAGAGAGATAACAATTTTCAGTACAAATTCTTTAAAAAAAAACATCAATTGATGAACACAATTTTCTTAAAATTTTATAAGTTATAAATTCATCAATGATTTTGGATGCTAAAATAAAAATATTATTTAAAAATCATATCATTTATAAGTATAAAAAAATGTAAAAACATACTTAGGTAATATTCACGGGATGTGCTCTCGAGTATTTAATATGAATACGCAGTAAACTAATTTGACTTTTTAAAAAACGCGCAGAAAATTTACAAAGAATAAAAAATCTTATCACGTTGATAGTATGTTTTTTCTTCTGTTTATGATGGTGTCATTGCACCGATCCAATTCAACGCCAGTCCCCGCATGTGATTATGTCACTATTCTATAAAACTAAGACACCTTTTTATACGGGCATTTTTTAGCAATCTGGTGGTTAATTTGATTTCTTATTTGTTAGACGTTGGAGGTGCTCAAAATGCCGGATATTCAGATCCAACAGGAGGTTATGGAGGAGGTACTGCAGGAGGTTATACAGATCCTGGTGCAAGAGGTTACACTGCTCCTTCAGGGGGAGTTGGTGCAGGAGGTTATGCAACAGATCCTGCAACAGGAGGTTCCGGAGGAGGAACAGGACCAGACACGGGAATGGGAACGCAGAAACAGGAAGGCTCAGACAACGATGAATCACTAATAGTAGGAGGAATGGGAGCACTAGGAGGAGGAGCAGCAGCAGCAATGTTCATGAATTGTAGAAATAAAAAAAAACTACAACAACAACAATTTGGAACTGGAGGATATGGACATGATGAACATCAACATGATGATTATGGACATGATGGATATTCCAGATTTGGACGTGGTGCAAGTTCCGGCTTTGGACATGGTGGAAGTAACGAATTTGGACATGGTTTAAGTTCCGGATTTGTATATTCTGGATCTCCTGGATATGGTACATATTCTGGACATGATCCTGGAACTGACCATGGACATGCTTCACAGCCTGAACATAAGCATGAAAATCCTGGACATTCTTCACATGTAGTTGTTGTGCATACTGTGCATAATATACATAATCATACACCTCAACATCAGGATAAAGATCAACACAAAAATTAACATAAAGATGAACATGAAGGTGAACATAAAGAAGAACATAAAGACGAACATAAAGATGAACATAACGATAGAAAAATAATTGAAAATCGCTAATTAAAAAGTTGCTTTCAATCGAAAACTCAAAGCACACACAACTATCGATTATCTAGGTCCATGAACTATCGCACACTCGACGTGACGCTTTTTCACTAGTCCAACTTGAGCAGCAATGTGTCCCTTTGTCCTGTTTGACATGTTGACCTCTCTAAGCACTAAGAAACAAGGCGCCTTCTTCACATCGCCAATTACGTAGTTTACCAGCTCGTCGATTTCTCGCTGAACGTACATATATTTTTCCCACTTGATCCGAGCCACGCACCTCTTTTCGTACAGCGGCTGCTTGAAGAAAAAATCAGCCAGTCGATACTTGGTGACTGTTCTGAAATTGACGGCCGAGTGTGTGTCTATGTTCTTGAACTCTTCAGTGTCGAGCTTTTTACTCTCTTTGATGTGTTTCTCACAGACCATCTTTCTTCGTTTCTGGTGGAGTATCTGCCAACGAAAAGAGGAGCCTCTTACATAAAAGGGTTTGTCCTTGGGTTTGTCATCCTTGGAGGGCATTGGATCACCAGTTCGTCTAACGCCAGCAAACATTACTTTTCTACCTGGATCAAAACCCCAAAACGTTTCATATATCACACTAATAGGCGGTGTTGCTCGAGGTTTACTTTTCTGGGCATGAGCAGGATTATCAAAAATCACAGAGACATTAATGCTTTTGTACTTATCTGCGATTCTGACATTCTTTTCTTCCTGTGACTTGTCGGATATCTTTTTCTTTTGTTAAAAGAGTATTTTTCTTTTTTCAGTTATCTTCTTTATTTCTTCATTCAGCTTTTTCCTTTCGCCTTGGACTCTGGTCTTCTCTTCTTTTTGCCTGTAATTTTCTATCTTATCTCGTTCAATCTCTTTCTTTGATCTGGGTTATGCTTGGTTCCTTTTGAAACCCTGCGTGGCAGCCAGTGCTTCATCAATATCTTTCAATCCAGTGTTGGTGTAATACATATGTTTCAGAACACAGCTCGTTATTGGGATAAGAATAAAGTTACTTATGCCATTTTCGGCATTATACTGTTGTAATCGATGAAAGAAGGGGAGAAATTTGTGATAATGATCCTGGTCTTCTGCATAGCGAAAGTCAAGATTTTCTGCATTTCTCAGCAGATTTTTTAGGCCTTCATCTTTACAAATATTTTCCTTGAAAAGCTTGTCAAGCTGCTCCTTGATCTTTTGCATTGCAGCTTTCTTCTCCTTCTTTTCCATTTTCGTTAATCTTTTTCGTTTAATTTTCTGTGCTTTCCTCGGTGTAATCTCTGATTGCTTAAAAGTATTTTTCACGTCCTTTTTACGCGTCTTCCCTTTGAGTTCACTTTTTCCAGTACGGTCATTCGTCCCTTCTTCTTGTCTTTTGTCGTGATGACTTCACCGTTCCTTTTCTTTGCTCTTTTCTCCTCTCTCCACTCCTTTTTCTCTTGATTCTCCTTCTTGTTCCGTTCCCACCGGGTTTTCATCTTCTTCTGCTGTACCTCCTCCTTCTCCTTCTCTGCTCATCAGTCAGGATGGGCTGAGCACTACACTTTTTCAGAAGAAAGGCCCCTACTTGCGCATGAGTCCGGATGTTGTTAGACAGCTGTCTCTCCAGAATTCTGGACATTTCTTGAATCGGAGCTGTTCGGAATTCACAATCGTAGAGCGTATTGTCTTTGGCACCGTTGCATTTTCCACCTTTATCTTCAGGCTCTGAAAATAGCGCCTCTCTTATGTCGGCATTCTCTTTGAGTAGTGCATCCTTTATGCTTTTGTATTCTTTGAAAAGGTCTGCCAATTTTTCATCAGTTTTTGCTTGAGTGTTTTTCTTCCTCTTGAAGAGGATAGCGAGAGACAGGAAATATGGTTTCTTCTCAAACCAATGCTGCTGTAGCCATGTATTGGTGTTGTGTCGGTAACAGAAATCTGCAAAAAAGGTCACTTCAATCGCTAGTCTCGATAAAACTTGGACGTCTTCACGAATGCGATCGATTAACTCGCGGTTGGGGTTGTCGCCAATTTTTCGAATGATGCCCGTCAGTCCAGTTTTGATGGTTTCCTTTTTCTCATTTTTCTCGTCAACATTAACAGCCGTATTTGATTTCGTTCCATTCTTGCGTACTCCAGACGTTCTGGGTTCTTGCATACTTGTACTTGGTTGTGCTTCAGGCCCGGGTGCTGAAGGCTGCGGATGTAACGTGGACAATGTCGGTACTGCGGGAATTTGAGACAAGTTTTGACGGAGTATTTCCTGCATGGGTGTGCACTCTTCCGAGTCAGCTACACCCTCACGTTTACGGTTGAGAGTAAGACATGATTTTCCTCGCGGCTGCTTCGATGATACCAATACAGGGGATGTTGGCAATACTGAGGTATCACCAGGCAGGTTGTTAATAGGTGCTTGCTCAGTAGGTCTACACATTTCAGTGTCAGCTGGATCCTCACGCCTGCGTTTGAGGCACGATTTCTCAGGCTGGTATTCCGATGATTGTGACGTGGAGGTTGATGCCACTGCGCTATCCTGTGGCTTGATGATTTATATTTCAGGATTACTACAATACTACAATACTACCAACACTACCCGAATCGGGTAGTGTCAAGCCTACCCTGAAAGGGAAATGGCTTAATGGTATACTACTACTACTACTGCTTTGCCTCATTGTTCTGACCCGACGCTCTTTCGATGAAGACATCACAGGGGACGTTGAAAATACTGCTATATCACTAGATAGGTGGCTGCTCGGTGTTCCTTCATTAGGTCCGCACTTTTTAGTGTCAGCTAAATATTCAGGTTTAAGTTTGAGACAGAAATTCCGAGGCCGCTGTTCTGATCGTTGTGACTGGGATGTAGACTCTAATCTGATAATTTCAGGCAATTTGTGGCTGCTAGG
>CAKNYM010052198.1:413619-427621 GCA_932195095.1 Andricus curvator | reverse complement strand
GATGTAGACTCTAATCTGATAATTTCAGGCAATTTGTGGCTGCTAGGTGCTTGTTCACTAGGTCTGAACCTTTCACCGTCACCTGAATCCTGATGTCTAAGTTTGTGATAGAATTTCCGAGGCTGCTGTTCTGATGGTTGTGACTGGGATGTAGACCCTACTGCGCTATCCTGTGGCTCGATGATTTCTATTTCAGGAGTACTGCTTTGCCTCATTGTTCTGACCCGACGCCGTTCCGATGGGGACATCACAGGGGACGTTAAAAATACTGCTGTATCACTAGATAGGTGGCTGCTAGGTGCTGCTTCATTAGACCTTCAAAGATGGCTTCAACGAGAGCTGATTGTCTTGCTGTAGCTAGAGGTGTGCTCTGAGATGTGCCACAAGAGTGAATGCCTCGTCAGGCCTGGAGCGCATCTTATATGGTCCTTGTGGTCAAGGGCTGTATCTAAAACAGAAGCGCAAAAGAGAACAACTAAACATTCTGTAAAATCTAGGAAATGATATTTTGACTTTTTATAGAAAAATTTGAAAGTCAAAAATTTATAAAGGGTACTCACCGTTTGTTTAGAGTGTCTGTGCTTCAACAAACGATAACTGTCCCTTCGGGGGAGTCGCTAGAAGCGCCGAGCGTCCTGGTCGTCAAAGATTGCTTCAAGGAGAGCTGCATGTCTTGCTGTAGCTAGAGGTGTGCTGTGAGTGGTGCCACAAGAGTGAATGGCACGTCTGGCCTGGGGCGCACCTTTTATAGTTCTTGCGGTCAAGGGCTGTATCTAAAACAGAAGCGAAAAAGAGAACAACTAAACATTCTGTAAAATCTAGGAAATTATATTTTGACTTCTACAGAAAAATTTAAAAGTCTAAAATGTCTAAAGTGTACCCACCGTTTGTTTCGAGTGTCTGTCCTTCAATCAACGATTACTGTCCCTTCGAAAGAGCTGCTTGGAATATCGACCTGTCTAGTCGTCAAACACTGCTTCAAGGAGCACTCGATGAAGCTCACTGTCTGCTCTGAGCGGTGCTATAAGAATAAATGATTCGTCTGTCTTGGTGCGCTGTCTTATATAGAACTTCTGCTCTTGGGCTTTATCCGAAACAGAAGCGAAAAAGAGCACAATTAAACAATCTTTCAAATATAGGAAATGAAATCTGTAGGTTTACAGAAAATTTCACAAGTAAAAAATATCGAGAGGCTACTCACCGTCCGTTTAAGAGTGTCTGCGCTTCAACGAACGATTACTGTCCCGTCGAGCGAGCCGCTAGGAATGTCGAGCCTCCTGGTCGTCAAAGATTGCTTCAAAGAGAGTTGATGCTCTAGATGCAGCTGGAGGTGCTCTCTGAGTGGTTGCACAAGAGAGAATGACTCGTCTGGCCTGGGCCGCAGCCTTATATAGTCCCTGCTCTAGCCCTTTTTCTGAAACGAAAGCGGAAAAAAGTGTAAAATTGAGCAATCTGTCATATCTAGGGGATGAAACCTTCAGTTCTACAGGACATTTTACCAGTCAAAAATGTCTTAATACTTGCATAATTTTCAGATAGCAATACATTCTAATTGCAATTTATCAGCCATGGAATGCAGACAGTTCTATGAAGCTGCATACTTGTTCTTGCCAACTCATCAATACGAATCAATTGTAAAATGAGAATACTCACTTTTACAAATGATGCGCTCTTGAATTTTGGCCATTTTGGGTTGACAAATTACCATTGGAGATGAAGCAATTTGAAATTAATTGTAGTTTGTATTTTGTCAAATTTTAGTTTCTATTATTGTATCAGACTATTTAAATAAATGCACATCATTTTCTGATTGCAATACATTCCAATAGCAATTTAACAGCATTGGAATGCACAGAGATCTATGAAGCTGCATGGCGGGTCTGATCAGATGACAGAAAGGTTACTTGCCCAGCAGAGGCTGCTTCATCTCGTGTACATGTACGCTTGCCAACTCATCAATACGAATCAATTGTAAAATGAGAATTCTCACTTTTACAAATGACGCGTTCTTGACTTTTGTCAATTTTGGGTGGACAAAATTGGAGATGAAGCAATTTGAAATTAATTGTAGTTTGTATTTTCTCAAATTTTGTTTCTATTATTGTATCAGACTATTGAAATAAATGCACATAATTTGCAGATTGCAATACATTCCAATAGCAATTAATCAGCGATGGAATGCACAGAGATCTATGAAGCTGCATGGTGGGTCTGATCAGAAGACAGAAAAGTCACTTGCCCAGCAGAGGCTGCTTCATCTCGTGTCCATGTACGCTTGCCAACTCATCAATACGAATTAATTGTAAAATGAGAATTCTCAGTTTTACAAATGATGCGTTCTTGACTTTTGGCAATTTTGGGTGGACAAATTACCATTGGAGATGAAGCAATTTGAAATTAATTGTAGTTTGTGTTTTCTCGAATTTTTGTTTCTATTATTGTATCAGACTATTGAAATGAATCCACATAATTTTCAGATTGCAATACATTCCAAGAGCAATTTATCAGCGATGGAATGCACAGAGTTCTATGCAGCTGCATACTGGGTCTAATCAGATGACAGAAAAGTCACTTGCCCAGCTCTGGCCCTCTTTCTGAAACAGAAGCTGAAACTTTTTTAAAGAAAATGTTTGAAAATAATTTTTGCCCAAAAAAATTTCTTGAAAAAAATGTTTCAAAAAGTAAGGTAAGTAAGTAGATAAATTTTTAAAGAAAAATAATTTGTCTCTGTCTACTTCTAATACTGTCTGTACAACTTATTAAATATTCTCATCTTTCTAGAATACGTATTATGAATTTTTCGTGTTGAAAAATTGTATAAAATCAATTAAATGCATAGCAATGCCAAGGATAGCTGAATTTAGGCACCAAATTTTTCAAAACCACATAGTTTTTGATTTGTTGCTTTTGACTTTTCAAGCCGATAAAACCACTCCAGTTTGGTGCTCCACAAAAGCAAGGTTTTCGCTCTTCTCTATCGCACGCTAACGAACAGCAAGCAGCGAACCCACTCACTCCAGAGACGAGAGTAGCATGAACTTGTTCAAACTCGCTGCGAGTAGTGGACTCACCATTTACTGTATATTTCTGCGTCTCACGGCGATAGTGACGAACCGCAGTCCTTAGCTCGCGTTAAGATTGGTCCTGGCAAAGATATCACGTCCTAGATATGGCATGTGGTGGAGACTGCCGAAATATAAATCTAACTTACAGTTTCGCCCAACCTCGTAGAAATTCCTTAAATATATCTAAATTCCCAAAATTCCTTGGATTATTTTGCAGTCCTTGGAATTCCCTGAATTATCTGAATTCAGGGAATCCGCAGAATTCAGAAAATTCACGGTATTCCGTTTGCTTTGTATAATTATTCATTTCTAACTCTAATCCAGATTTAAAAAGAAATCAGGCATTAGTTAAGTCTTGAGAATTCTAGTGTTCACTTGAATATAACCAAATTCATTCAAGTCGAGAACAATGATCTGAATTCAAGTTAAATTTAAAAAAAATAATAGCAGAAAATCCAAGAGAATTCAAAAGAATTCAGAAACAGGTGTAAATCTGAATTTAGTAGTGATTAACCCCTAGTAATTAACTAATTAACTAATCAGACAAGTTGGACTAATTTTATTTCTTAATTATTTTTGAAGCTGATAATCCTAGAGTAGAAGATCAGGAAGTTTCGCGTGATGCTTTGGGATTGATTCGCCAAGATATCAGTGGACGTCGTGGAGAACTTTGAGCTGATATTTTGGGGTCTTTCAAGGCACCCACCTTTGTCGGCACCACCCTCAGAATGCTCAGCATTACATGGATCTCCTTTAAGCATTGCTCTACTTCCTGTTTTCTTCGCTTTCACGGTAGACATAGTAGTAGGAAAATATCGCCTTCCCTATAGCTTATACACAGAGAAAACTTTTACGAATTACGACTCTTGATCTTTACACCATAATTTCTAATAGTGTACTAAGCATAATAATTTTTTGCAAACGGGCAATGAAAGATTAATAATTAAGGTTTCCGTCGATATAAATATAATAATAACTTATGTAGCTTATATGGAAAGAGCAGGTAATCGCCGGTTTCCATTCGTATACTTCTGATTAAGAGCTTGATTCTGCCACACTTTGATTTTGGTTGCATAGTATATGATGATATAACAGATGAACATAATTCTAAACTTGAAAGAGCACTTAATGCCTGTATTTGTTTCATCTATGATTTACCTAAATATGTACACCTAACAACCTATCGAAAGCAAGCAGGGCTTCTGAATGTAGCTAAGAGAAGACAGTATTTTATGGTTAATTTATTATACAATCTCTTTCACACCGAAACCCCGCAATATCTCTTCAATTTATTTAAATTTTTTAACAAAAATCTGCCTGCCCATTCCAAACTTCGAGAAAGAAAAAAGGTAACGATAGTTCCAAAGAACCGAACGTGTAAATTACAACGGTCTTTCACAGTTAGGGGTGCTCGACTCTGGAACAAACTGCCTGTATCAATTAGGGAAGCGCCTTCCTATTTCCACTTCATAAAATCTTTTTTTATGAATCTGATTAATATTGACGATCCCACTCTAGAAATCACTCATTGGTAACTCTTCTATCTACTAAGTAAGTGAGTCAGCGCCTCAATACCTCAAACACATGTAACACTTACACTCATATTTTAATTTATACAATTCAATTATACCCATCGGTTTATAGGTTTGCGAGAAGATATATGATACTTTGTTGTAACTCTGCATTCTAATTTCATATTTATCCTCTTCAATCTCATACAATTAGCTAGCACTTTGACTCTCGCACTTATGATTATGATTATTATTCTTCGACCAGCGACTGTATTTTTAGTAATAGTAGGGAAATGTCGTCAAGGTTGGACATAGTTTTGACTCTTGTCCATATCTTTTGTTTAAAAAATAATTCCAGTAGGTACTTTAATAGAGCACAAAAGTTAGATTAAAATATTACAAATTTTGTGACTTAGAAGTATATTACTTCGACTGAAAGAAAAATAAGAATATAAAAAAAATGTAGTCAAGGTTGGCCCATGTAGTCAAGGTTGGACCACCCCCAAAAACTAATGTAAGAACATTTTCTACGAAAAAGGGCAATGCATTTCTTTATTTTTTAATCGGAATAGAGCAAAAAAATCTTAATGACTCATTCTGACTCACAATTTTTACAAATGAAGTAACTCCTCGTGATATTTGCGCATTTCAAATGCACTTCTCTATTGCATTCAATGCATGCAATAGAGTTGTGCCTGATGGAACATTGCGGCATCGTTTTCTAGTTATATAATGTTATTTTTGTTATTATGTTACAATATTTTCGCTGAAAAAAAAATTGGGTGGTCCAACCTTGACAACATGCATTATTACCACATTGTGACACGCCGCAGCCAAACGAGTTATGAAAGAAAGTAACCCCCATAGCACGTTGTTAATTATAAAGTACATGACACAAACAAATGCTTACCATGAGGGTTCCATGCTTTGGATTCGAGTTATTAGCCTTTTTCAGAGGTTAATGAAAAACTTTTTGTGTTTCGGAAAACGACAAGTCAGCACTACACTTTTCACGAACGAGCTTTGGATAGACAAAGTCATGCAAAAGTTTGGTACTACCTCAAGCAGTATTGAAACGCTGGTTAATAAGTGTCGCGTGTAAAATACGGAAAAAAATCACGATGGTCCAACCTTGACTAGGGTCCAACCTTGGCGACATTCCCCTACATGTAGGTCCTGTTCCTAGAGGGCTATTTAGCCGTAGGGACTTATGCTAAATGAATAAATTAATAAATAAATAAATATGGTTGTAATGTTGTTTTGAAAGTTCGTGTTTCGTACGAGCTGCTGAAAAAAACTTCACTAGTCCAAGATAGTCCAAGATAGTTTAATAAGTAATGCGATTATTCTGTTTATATTTTCACTTTGAAGGTCTCCCCGACTAGGAATATAATATAATATGTCATTTTTATTCTAAATGTGAAACAATAATAAAAAATAATGACAAACAAACCTATTTGAATTACAGTTGAAAGTATAATTTTAAACTGAGACAAAAATTAAACGTATTTTAATTGAACTGTAGCCTATATTGGATAATAATTAATTTGAAGTTTCTATAAGAATGTACAATGTTAATTACTGAGTAATTGAAAATATGTTGTTAATTTCGTTACAAAATTATTTTCACATTATTGTACCTTGCTTTTGAGACGTAGAATAATCAAATTTGTAGGAAAATAACCTAAAAAATGAACAAATTTTCAAGCAAAAAATGAAATAGTTAAATTTTGTTATTCAAGTAATTTTCAACAAAGTCCTTGAATGTTCGACCAAGTACTTGCATTTTATTTTTCTAGATTTTTCAGTCGTCCCGAATTAATTCAATTATTTGAACAACAATAGAAAACGAATTTTCAACAAAATAATTGAATTTTGACAAAATAAATGAATTTTCCACAAAGTACTTCTACTTAGGACGAAATACATTAAATTTGTATCACATTGTTCAATCTTCGAGCAGAAAGTACGAATTTTCTATAAAACAGTTGAATTTTCAACA
Source organism: Andricus curvator (assembly GCA_932195095.1). Classification (NCBI taxonomy): domain Eukaryota; kingdom Metazoa; phylum Arthropoda; class Insecta; order Hymenoptera; family Cynipidae; genus Andricus; species Andricus curvator. The sequence goes on along the minus strand of CAKNYM010052198.1, from coordinate 421,043 downwards.
AGAAAGTTCATTTGCAATCCTAAAAGATTATATTTTGTGAACAAAAGATGAATTTTCAAGAAAATAAATTAATTTTAAATAACACAGTTACATTTTAAGCCAAAGGAATGAATTGTCTACACAAAAATACGAATTTTTAAAAATGTACATGAATTTTCTACTACAAATGATAAATTTTTAAACAAAAAATGAAGTACTTAAATTTTCATTTGAATAAACTCATTCTCAGCCTAAAAGGAAACGAATTTTCAACAAAATAGTTCAATTTTAAACAAAATATTTAAAATTTCAATAAAGTACGTCAGCTTTCGAACAAATACTTACATTTTGTATAAGATGTTTCAATTTTCGATCAAAACATACGAATTTTCTATAAAGCAATTGAAGTTTCAAAAAAAAAGTTATTTTTCAATCCAAACAGATTAATTTTTGTGAAAAATATAAGACGATTTTTCAAGAAAATAAATTAACTTTCAATAACTTAGTTACATTTTCAACCAAAGGAATACATTTTCTACACAAAAATGCGAATTTTTAACTTATACAACACAAAATTTACGAGTACGGTTCAACGCTAATTTTTACGAGTTTTCAATTTTTCATATTTTTTTGCATAGCAATGTAGTATAATGTTTATAAAAAACATTGGCACTTCCAGTTTTTCGAATTTCGCCTAAAAAAATGGAAGCAAAAAAACAAATGTTTACAAAAACCTAAATTTTCTCCCAAACAGAAATAATTTTTCTGTTTTTTTTTTTTATTTTAATTTCGACACACACTTGAATGAAATTTGAAAATATAGTCAAATTGTTAGGTTTCCATTAAAGTCAGTAAAAGTAGAGGTTTCGTCTCACAGAAAATAAATTTGGGGTCAAAATTATAAAATTCAAGGAATTAACTTAACATTTTTTTAATTTCATTACATTATTTGATTTCTATGATAGACAGTACGAGGGTTTTCGCGGCGCAGAAAAGGAATTTGCGGTCAAAATTCAAAAATTCCAAAATTTGACTGAAAATTGGTAAAATGTTATTGAATTGATAGATTTTCATGAAAATAGGAAAGGAGGAGATTTTCGAGTCTCATAATACGAATTTTGGTTCAGAATTCAAGAATTTAAAATAGCAACCTAAGTTTTGGAAATTCTATTTCATTGGTAAATTTCCATGAAAGTCAGTAAGAGGTTGGGGTTTAAGTAACAGAATACGAATTTGAGGTTAGAATTGAAAAAGATGAAACAAAGTTTGAAAATTTTATTTAATTGGTAAATTTTCATCAAAGTCTGTAAGAGAACTTTTTTTGATTTACAAAAGAGGAATTTGCAGCCCAAAATGCAAAAAGCTGAAATCAATTTTGAAAATGTTATTAATCTGGTACATTTCTATGAAAGTCAATACGAAGGTTTTTTTTGGGGTAAGCATTCATATTTGGAGACTCGAAAAACTCCTTTGTTTTAGAATTCACGAAAATCTGTCAAATTAATATCATTTTCAAAATTTTAGGTTAAGATTTTGTGTTTTACGCACTCAAAAAAATGTCTGGTTAAATCAACCAGAATTCCGGTTAAATATGCCCTTACTATTTTTTCTGGTTAGACTAACCAGAATTATGGTTGAATCAACCAGAATTCCGTTTAAATTAACCAGAAATTCTGATTAAAATAATCGGAATTCTGATTACTTCAACCAGAAAAAATAGTAAGGCCATATTTAACCAGAATTCTGGTTGATCTAACCAGACATTTTTTTGAGTGCGACTTGATAAACCGCCTCGTAATCGACTTCGAATCGAATTTTGAACCCAAATTCGTATTTTGAGACTCGAAAGCCCCCTCCTTTTTGACTTTAATGGAAATCTACAGATTCAATCCAATTTTCCAAATTTTTGCTCAAATTTTCTAATTTTGACTCCTAATTTGTATTCCAAGACTCGGAAAACCCCTTGTTATGACTTTCATGAAAAGTAACCAATTTGATGAAATCTTCAAAATTTTATTGAAATTTTTTAATTTTTTAATTTTGACCCCGAATTCGTGTTCTGTGTCCCGAAAACCCCCCTCGTACTGAAGTTCACGGAAATCTAATAATTTAATAAGTTTCAAAATTGGAGTCAAATTTTGAAATTTTTTAATTCGGTCCCCAAATTCATGCTCTGCACCCCTAAGTACTACCTAACATTAGTGCGCAGACGTATGCGGTATGTAACTTTACTGCACAGCCATGGGTGCTGCGTAACTCTACTATGCAGACATACTTGCTACGTAATTCAATTGAGCATCCACAACTTCCATAGAACTCTACTGCGCATATATAAGTACCCTCTAACTTTACTGTGTATCCATAATAAGTGACGTGTAACTATACTGCGCATCTGTAATTTCCATGGAACCCTACTGCGCTGATGTAAGTGCTGTGTAATTCAAATGTGCATACATAAGTACCCCCAACATTACTGCGCATCCATCAGTGGCATGAAACTCTGCTGTGCATCCGTAGAAGTCATGTAATTCTACTGAGCAGGTTTGAGTGCTATGCACTTCTACTGCGCAGCCATACATGTCGAGTAACTCTGCTACACAAATACGCTTGCCACGTAAATTACTTGCGCATCCACAAGTTCCGTGGAACTCTACTGCGCTGATGTAAGTGCTGTGCAATTGTACTGCGCACACACAAGTACCCCTAACATTACTGCACACCATTAAGTAGTATGGAACTCTACTATGCATCCGTATAAGCCATGAAACTCTATTGCGCAGGTGTAACTGCTATTTACCTCTACTGTGCATCTATTTTACTGCGCAGCACTAGGTACCGTGTAACTATACTGCGTATCCGTATGTCTCAAGGATCCGGGTCCGGACCCTTAAGAATTATCAGTGTCCAGTCGGCACCCGGACTGGTCTAACCTAAAACGTTCCGATCCCGGGTCTTTTCACCTTTTTTTTGTTTTTTGTAAGATTGAAGTTTGGAACAATTGAAACAATGCACCCTCTGAACCAATTTAGTTCGCTATCTCTGATCATTTATCAATCTGAAGTTAGCAAACTAAACAAGACAGAAACTTGTACTAAAATAGAATATTTGTGAGATCATATTAGAACGCCCAAAAAAGGATCCTAGATAAAAATTAATGCCTAGTTTTTACTGTGTGGAAGGCTGAATACGCGCTCGTAGAATGGTTAGGAGAAGCGAAACTTTCGAGAGCGGACATTGGTGGGAGGGAGACAGCCAATATCTAAAAAATACTCTAAATAGGTGCTACGGATAATGAGCATCAAGTACCGGATCCCCTAGAACCACATCCGTACATTAATAACGATGATCTGAACAGCGAAATCTGCGTGCACTAGTAGAACACCTGAACAGCAAGGTTTTACCTATGCATTTGAACGCAACACAAACTGCGTTAGAGGTGCAAACTCTTGTATACTGTGCAGCTGTGGCAACCGTTAGAACACTGGGCCGCAGAACTAGGCCTACAAATTGGTATACATGACTAACTACTGGTCACATGTTCGGGAAAAAACTAACAGAAGCAATTTGGACAATGCGTGGTTCCAACTAGAGAAAGCAGGAGCAAGCAATAACCCTGAAATGGAGCTGACTAACATCACAGCTTTAGATGTTTCAGCGGTTTTGAAAAAAGCAAGTAACTGGAAAGCTCCAGGTCCGGATATGGTGCACATCTCCTGGTACAAGTACTGACTAGTGTGCATCCTGCGTTGGCAAGATGTTTTCAGAAGAGCATCGAACACCCAGATCTGATTCCAGGCTTTGTGATCCCGGGTACTACGTATATGTTGCCTAAAAAACCAGACGCTCAAAATCCATATGAATTTCAACTGATAGCCTGTCTTCCAACAATATATAAATGTCTTACAGCTATCATAGCAGATAAGGTATATTTTCACTGCGACGAGAATGACATCCTTACAGAAGAGTAGTAGTCACCATAGACGCTGTTGCCATGACGCAAGCTCGTAAACATCAAAGAAACTTGCACATGGCATACATTGACTATGTAAAAGGAAGCGTTTCCTTCCGTACCACATGACTATTTGGTTGAAGTCTTAAAAGTATATAAAATTTGCCCACGCATCATTGACTTCCTAAGTCGTGCGATGATGCTTTGGGGTACAAGAATCAAGTATTTTGATCATGGACAACCAAGGATAACTAGATCAATACGCATTACGACGGGTATATTCCAAGGAGACTCCTTCAGTGCAGTATGGTTCTGTTTAGCGTTGAACCGACTGAGCAAAACACTCAATAGCATGTCTCATGGGTTCCGAATACATGATAACGGGGATGGTCATCAAGTAACCCATCTTCTACACATGGATGACCTGAAGCTCTAAGCTAGTTCAGTCCAGAAACTGCAGGAAGTGATCGATGTCACAAAGCAGTTTTCAAATGATATCCATATAGAGTTCGGCCTAGATAAATGAAGAACAGTGCATTTAACCAGAGGAAAATTAGGGACCGCAGAGCCAGAGAACGATTTCGAGAATGACATCGAGACAATGGCTGAGGGCGAGTCATATAAATACCTGGGTATTCTTGAAACTAAGGGTATTCAGCATACGATCGTTAAGGAAAGCCTAACGACTGCTTTCACTACAAGACTCAGATTGGTTCTGAAGAGTTCTCTTAACTCGGAAAACAAGATCAGGGCAATTAAAACCTATGTCATCCATGTCTCAACGTACTCCTTGGGGCTCAACAAATGGTCTAACACCGACATTGAAAGGTTAAACAGAACCATCCGCGTAAAAATGACGAAGCACCGAATACACTACCGTAGTACGGCGTTTGAAAATGTAGTTCTACCACGACATAGAGGGGATAGGGGCGTTGTAGGTGTCAAGAAACTGTGTAAGACACAAGTTATACAGTTGCCAGATTATTTTTACAGCAAGCAAGATGTTGCGCATTACAACACCATCTGTAAAGCTGATCTTGACTACACGCCCTTGAATCTGTCCTCAGAGGAGGCCTTGAATATCAGGCCAGACACCATAGAGGAATTAGAAACGCAATGGAGACAGAAAGCCATCCACGGCGAGCACCCTAAAACGTTAGATCAATATGAAGTGGATAGTGAGGCATCCAATATTTGGCTGAGAAACATCCAAGCCGATCGACCCGACATCGTGATGGGAGAAAAAATATGTGGAAGAGTCTACATCATCGACATTGCTTGTCCACTTAACCGAAATTTGCAGGCAACCTATACAACCAAGATCCATAAGTATAGCGAGCTAAGGCATGAAGTAAAGACAACATGAAAGAATGTGAAACATGCATCTATTCATCCTGTTGTGATTTGTGCTACAGGCAATGTGCACGCAAGATGCACTGAGTATCTTCAACATTTAGGAGTCAGTAAGGTACTGGCAGCAGCTCAGAAGGTGGTTTTTTTGAAAACCTGTCGCATTAAAGAAATTTTCTAGACCATCAGGAAGCAAGTTACTAAAAACTTGTGGAGTGGCAGATGGTAGCTTCAAGAAAGCATCCAGAGACAACGGTTGTCACCACCAACGCTCGCGGCCGCTGTGTATGGATAACAGCGGTAAAATACGAACTCCAAACTACACTATGCTCCTAATTTTGTACCTACAACATCATCGCAGAAGATTTCAGAAGTCGTATTAAATTAACTTATAACATCCTTATCTCATCAGTCACTTGTCTTAGTCCGTGGCTATGATGAGAAACCGGATGCACCCGAGAACAAGTTTAAAAAAAAAATACCAATTGCATGGGACGAAACATAATTTTTTGTATAACGTGGGCAAAAGTGATTTTTCACCATAAGTGTATTTGGATATAATTTTTTCATTTTTAAAAAGCTATTTATATCATAAAAAATGAAGGTGAAAAATAATTTCGTCTAAACTAATAGAAAAATAAAGTTTTGTCCTTGGCCCTCGGCGTGCAGGCATCTTGGAGTCTTGGATTTCGCCCACCCAACCTGAAATACCTAATTATGTCTTGTTACGATCCTGAATTTCCTTTGACAGATTTAGGTTAGGTTTATACCGGCGTGCTTACACGACGTGCTTGTGAGCCAAATTCACATCTCGTTGATTATTTATGTACTTTAATTTAGTTAAAACTATAAACGATTATCATTAATTCCTTATAAATGTTTTGTGGAAATTGTGCTTATTTTGTTAACTAAACTCGGAGCAAATGAACAGAGAAACTCGGAGAAAATAAACAGCGAAATGGCCAAAAGTAAGAGTAAAAGAAATCCACCATCAGAACTTTTAAAATAAGAGCAAAGATTAAAAAAAGAAAAAAGAGCTAAGGCGGCAAGAGAATGACGTAAAAAATGAAAATTCCATTGAAAAGACAAAAGCTCAAATAAAGCAACATCTAAGGTAAATTTTTTTAAGTACCTAGTTCAAAACAGCATAACCTCTAAATAACATACATAATTTATTATTATATTGGTAATTTAAAAAATATTTTTCGATTTATTACACTTATGAAAGTTATACAAATCTGTAAATTTAGTGGATTTGAAAGAATGTATTCAAAAGAAGTGAGGTATTTCGTAGGGTTTCTAAGATTAGAAGAGATTTGAAATTACTTTTTTCGAGTTCAACCTGAAATCTTATTAATTTATCCTGCATTGTTTAATTTTTTGGAATTCTTTTGAATTTTTAAAATTCACCAACATTTTTCTAAATTAACTCACTTCTACCTTCAATGGACCTTATTGAATTTTTAAAAGTTTTTATTTAATTGATCCTGAGGATCAATTGACAATTGAATAATGAAAGGGTTTGAAATATTTTAAAGTATTTTTTCAAATTCCTTGGCATTTTTGAGATCTTTGAAATATTTCAAAATATTTAAAAGGATTCTTAATATATTAGGTTATTTTAAAAGACTATAAAGACATTTTAAATGGATTCCAGTAATTTAATGGGATTTCGTAGGATTTTAAATATTTGAGGGTATTGTGAAAGATTCGAAGGCACTTTCAGGAGCGTTAAAAAGTTTCAAGGGATTTCAAAGCATTTTCAAAAGATTTAAACAATTTCGAGGGATTTCCGATGGCTTTAATAATTTCAAGGAATTCAAAATATTTTCATGCTGTTTTAAAGAATTTTGGAAGATACAGAAGGATTTTACAGGACCTGTACGGTTATAGGATATTTTGAAAGATTTCAAGGGTTTTTATAAGGTTGATACATAGTTTCGAATAATAATATATATGATATATGTTATATGATATATATGAAGCAAACCTTACGAGAGAAATATATGAATATATATAATTATATATAATAATAATATATATAATAATATAAAATAATAATAAAATATAATAAAATAATAATAATAATAATAATAATAATAAATAGGAGATCTATCCACCAAAAAGTCTTTCTCAGGATGGACAA
>CAKNYM010052198.1:368524-398619 GCA_932195095.1 Andricus curvator | reverse complement strand
TCGAGGCGCTTTATCAAATTCAGAAGAAACTAATTTTATGTATGTTGTATTTAAAAAATATTTATAATTGTTTAATGTAAACAAATTTTATGTTTATTGCATTTAAAAAAAATTTGTTTGTTTAATGTAATTTTTTTTTTTATTTGATGCCTGCCCCCCCGACCAGCAGCACTCGCTTCGCTCGTGCCGCAAATGTCGGGGGCAGGCATCATTTTTTTCTATACAATACATTTTAATTTAATATTTTTCCTTCGTACTTTCGACCGGCTATAAAGAAAAATAGTATACACTACACGGGCAGAAGTTTGAGAGCCCTGAACTGCGCGCCGTGATGCCCTCGGCTTCGCCTCGGGCATCATGGCGCGCAGTGCAGGAATCTCAAACTTTCTGCCCTAATAGTGTAATATACTATTTCGAAGTCTTATAACAAATTACGAATTAGATTTAGGTTTCAGCTAATTTCGCTAATTTCTTTTTCTGCATCTTAGCTTTTCTTAGAATCAGTTAAAGAAATTTGAGCAAACTGTCGCATTCTATTCTGCAAATATAAGTGAATAGTGTAGGACCAAACTTCTTTCCCATGTTCTGCACAGGAAAAGTAAAATTTGATTTTAAGACAAATGCAGAATAAAATAGTGCGGATTTTCAATCAACGCATTTCCCCTTTTTTAATTTTCGACAGATTTGACCTGTAATGTAATAAATTAAACAATTATTGTGAAAATGTCCGAATGGAGTTTTCTACTAGTGTTTTTATGTTTATCGTATTAATTATGCCGATGTATATCGCTCCGGGGTCCAAATCAGGTTACAAAAGTGAACTCGGAGAACCCGAAGTTCCCGAATATGAAAAAAATTAATTTTTCCGTCGTTCCGAAAGACCCAGCTATTAAAGCTTTATGGCAAAGAGCCTTAATTCTGAAAAATTTCACCGTGAAAGCTGGCCAGTTCGTTTATAGTAAACATTTTTTAAAGGAAGACATTCTCCACGAGAAAATCCTAAAAGGAACCGATGGCACTATTTTGTTAAAGGTAAATAATTATATATTTACTGTAAAATCGAAATCACAATTTACAAATAAAACAAAAGTTAATTCTTTTTTATTCAATAAATTGTATTATTAGGTATTTTCACTTAATACTCGTTTAAAAAAAATTCGGTTTGTTTTCCCCTCAGCAAGTGCAACAACAAACACAATTTATTCATATTTTTCATAATTTTCAGAATATAAAATATGTACCAAGTTAATCTAGTCAATGTTCCATTTGAGTAGGATACCAAAAATGTATGAGCTACAAAATGTATGATCCTAACCTCAAATTTTCTTCTTCCCAGGTGCGAAATTGGGTCGGCTGCCAGAGATTGACCATCGACCCAAAGTCGGCCCTGCTTTGGTAACCGATCTACGCTAACCAGAGTTGGGCCGACTAAGGAGTTTTCAGGTTGCCATGGTCCCACCGACATTGGCAACTGACGTCGGCAGCGGGCGAAAAGCCGACTGTCGGCCCAATTCTGGCCCAACGTTGGGCCGACCGTCGGATGAACTGTGGCAGATTGGTCAGTACGACCGCAAAAATGCGGTCGGTCCAACTCTGGATACAGCAGTCGGTTAGCCACAAGTCACCTTTATGCACCCGACGGTCGGTCAAACCTTGGCCCGAGTATGAACAGACCGTCGGATAAACTCTGGTTCAATGTTTCAAAAAGGCCGTGAAAGTACGGTCGGCTCGACTCTGGGCAAGAGATGGCCCGACCATCGGCATAACATTGCATTGTATAAGTCATCATGATGCACCCGACGTTCGGTCAAACCTTGGCCCAAATATGGGCTAGCCGTCGGATATACTAGGGTTTAAAAAAAGTTTGAAGAAATGTTTAAAAAAAATTGTAAAAAAAAATTTTTTGATACGAAATTTTTGAGAACAAACATTTTGGAAAAAAAATTGTTTGAAGAAACATTCTTGAAAAAAAATTTGTTGAACAAAATTAAAACAAAAATTTTGAAAAAAAAAATGGTTGAAAAAAATTTATTTGAAAAAAGTTTGTAGAACAAAAATTTAAGGGTTTCCGCCCGGGGCTACGAAACCCTAAAAATTGTAATCGATTTAAATTATTTATTAAAAATTTTTTAAATTTATATTCCCGTCAACTGATAATTTATTTGACATCTACATGATGTCATATAATAATAAAAAAATTAATGAGAAAAAAGAGTTAACAAATTGTTTTTCTTAACTGCTTTGAGCTGTAGCTTATGAGGATGGTTTTTTCATTGACTTTCAATTCTTTAGGTATAGAGTAATGGGTAAGACTCCCGACTGCTAGGCGATAGATTCAGGTATAGGCGTAGGTTCGAAACCCCGTAGCGTTAGAAATTTTATTTGTAATATAATGTTTAAAAATGTAATATATGTATTCATTTTAAGCAGGACCATTATCATTTATAGTCAAAATACTCGCAATCAATTATTATTTATTTTTTGAATAACACGTTGTTGTCCAAGGTTGGGCCGACATCATCTTAATAGTTGGCCCATATATGGGACCAAATGTCGGGCCGACCTTGGGAAGCCAAAGGCGGTTGTCCGTTATCATTTAGCTGGTTGGCCCGACCAGTGGCGCACAAAGTTGGACCGACCGTCCGACGGTTGGCCCGACCGTGGGCCGACGGTCAATTCGCACGTGGGTTTAACTATTCATGCGACCAAAATCTTAAATTATTATTCCTTTTTTTTGGTATTATGCACCGATAGACCATTCGTTAGATTAACTTGGTACAAATTTTTATTCAGAAAATTACGAAAAATATGAATAAATTGTGTTTTCTGTTACACTTGTTGAGAGGAAAACAATCTTTTTTTTTAACGAGTAGTAAGTGAAAATACCTAATAAATACAGTGTATTGAATAAAAAAGAATTTAATTTTGTTTTATCTTGAAATTGTGATTTCGATTTTACAGTAAATACATAATCACTTACCTTTCTCAAAATAGTGCCCTCGGGTCCATTTAGGATTTTCTCGTGGAGAATGTCTTCTTTTAAAAAAATGTTTGCTGTAAACGAACTGGCCAGCTTTCACCGTAAAATTTTTCCGAATTAAAGTCTTTCGGAACGACGAAAATATTAATTTTTTCATATTCGGGATCTTCGGGTTCTCTAAGTTCACTTTTGTAACCTGATTTGCACCCCGGAGCGATACACTTCGGCATAATTAATGTGATAAAGAAACATAAAAACACCAGTAGAAAACTCCACCGGGCCATTTTCGCAATAATTGCATAAAGAAACCGTTTTATTGTTACATTTTTAAGAGTTTGTAACGACTCTACATGACGAAAGCCATATAACCGTCAAAACAACACGAACAAAGTTACAGTACCAGTTCACGGACGTTTAAGGGCCCTGGAAATCGAGTGTAAATCGCAAAACTTGGATTCAGGCCAAACGGCGAAGCCATTTTGTCTGATTTTTTGTATGAATAATCTGAAGGATATAAAGACTCGCGGTACAGGTCGCTTTTTTGAAAAAAAATCTATTTTTCATGTAAGAATTAAAAGAAATCAATTTTCCTCGACTTCATTCAGGGGCGAACAAACGGTACACGAAAAATAGGGGCCCCTACCCAAATGAGTGGGTGAATTCCCAAAAGGTTGGATGACCGCAGGTGAATGGGGGTGGATATATATATATATACCATTAAACCATTTCCCTTTCAGGGTAGGCGTGACACTACCCGATTCGGGTAGTGTTTCTAGGTTTTTTCTTGTAGTTATAAATAACTACAAGTGTGGGCTCACCACACCCACGATGTGCCAACAGCACTCATGTCAGTATTCTTGAATGGTCACCCATCCAAGTACTAACCGCTTCCAACGCTGCTTAACTTCAGTGATCTGACGAGAACTGGGGTTTTCAGCGTGGTATGGCCGTTGGATAATATCATGAAATGCAGACTGTAGGTGAAATGAAACTGTGAACAATATAATATCCTATAATCAATTCGCCCCCGAATTCATCCATGCAATATTCACGCCAAATCAGTGTAACTGTACAATTTTCAACAACTGACTCCGAAAGTAGAACCTTGTACATTTTATGACAATATACAAGCTCTCTTTGTATAAAACGGAAAATTATACTGCGATGATTTTTCAACTACAATTATAAATTTTGAAGTGGGAGAGTCAATTTTTCAGTTAGAAAAGTTAATAAATGTTCAAAGAAAAACAATGATTTTTTAACAAAATAGTTATATTTTCAACTAACCAGGTGAATTTTCAAGTAAAGTGAAGAATCCTAATTAAAAATGACTTTTCAACCAAACTGTTAAATTTGCAAGAAAGTAGAATATTTTTAAGCAACAGAGATAAATTTATGATCAACGAAACAGTTAATGACCTGTCAACCAAAAAGGATATTTAAAATTTTTGTTTTCACTTTTTTAAAGAAAGTAGATTAAGTTCTGACAAAATAGTGAAAGTTTCAATACAAAATATCAATTTTTAAAGAATAAGAATTAATTTATACCGAAAAATACGAATTTTCAACGAAATAATTTGAGTTTCAACTGAAAACGATTAATTTTTCAGAAAATAGTTTAATTTTCTAGCAAAGAGATGAATTGTAAACAAAAATTATGCATCTTCATCCAAAAAATTAATGTTCAACAAAGTAGTTCAAAATTCAACCAAGTAGTTGTATTTGCAACCGAGAAGATTAATTTTGCACCGTTAAAGAAGGAATTTTGAACAAAATACCTGATTTTTCAACTGAATATATTTGAATTTGCAAACAAAAAACACGAATTTGAAACAAAATAAATAAATTTTAAACAAAATTGTGGAATTTTCAAGCAAGAAAATTATTAATTTTGTACCAGTAAAGACGAATTTTTAACAAAATATATGACTTATCAATTATTATAATTATCATATTGATTATCACAGCCACACAAAAAAAACTTTTTTTCGGATCTGGAGGACAGACCATGTTTATAATAGGTTTTTGGGGTCGCTGAATCTGAATCTGAGGTCCAAAAAAACCCCAGCACGTCAGGGTTCTGACATAACCTCAAAAAACGTCGTAAAAAAATCTTGTTTCGGGTCTGGAGGACAGACCATGTTTCCTATATGTTTTTGGGGTCGCTGAATCCGAATCCGAGGTCCAAAGAACCCCAGCACGTGAGAGTTCTGACATAACCTCCAAAAACCTCATAAAAATTTTGTTTCCGGTCTGGAGGTCAGACCAGGTTTACTATATGTTTTTGGGGTCGCTGAATCCGAATCCGTAGCATCCAGGGCACCTCCTCGCGGTGACGGCGGGCAACGGAATGAGCCTGTGATCCGGCTAAGTCCCTGGAGTACGGCTTTGATGCCGTCATGGCAGGCGCACCCAAGCGTTTTACGATGCAGACAGTCGGATCCTCAGGATTCGGATTCAGCGACCCCAAAAACATATAATAAACATGGTCTGATCCCCGGACTCGAACAAAATTTTCATGAGATTTTTTGAGTTTATGTCAGAATTCTGACGTGCTGGGGGTTTTTGGACCTCGGATTCGGATTCAGCGACCCCAAAGACATATAGTAAACATGGTTTGAATTCCAGACACGAAAAAAGATTTTTTTATACGGTTTTTTTGAGGTTATGTCAGAACCCTGGCATGCTGGGGTTTTTTGGACCTCTGATTCGGATTCAGCGACCCCAAAAACATATAGTAAACATGGTCTGACCTCCAGGCCCGAAAACAGATTTTTATTAGGTTTTTTTAGGTTATGTCAGAACCCTGACGTGCTGGGATTTTTTGGACCTCGGATTCGGATTCAGCGACCCCAAGAGCCTATAGTAAACATGGTCTGACCTCCAGATCCGCAAAAAGATTTTTTTTGTGTGGCTGTGTTACAAACGGTTTATCCTACGGAAAAAGTGCATGAGGCAAAAAAGTTTTATTTTTGCTTAGCGAGCTGAAAGTTCTATTATAAATTTGTTTTGTTAATAAATAATTAAATTGTTAACGAAAATTGTTTACACGAAAACTGACCCTGACTTCGAAAACCGAACCAAGATATTCGTAATCAGGGGACTTTTTCTGACCTTTTGAACAAGAAATGAAGGGGATAACTCTCGCTTTCTTTCTAGATGCTCTAGTAATTGTAATTTTTTGCAATTGTATACCATTTTCTTCATTATGCGTGAATGGAACATTTCCGAATGTAATGATAAACTGCTTGTCAGAAATGCAGTATTTGCCCAAAAGTGACATTGTGAAGTAAAACATCAGTCGCAAAATTATTGACAGTTATGTATTGTTTTGGACAAAATCACGTACAAGTACTGTACATAGAATACAGTCAAATTAGCTAAAAGAAGGCCATTTGGTAGAAAAAATTAGCAGCATTTCCTATTTATCCCAACAAATACAAGTGATATAAGTTTTTTCATGAGGGAAAGAAGATGCGCAATTAAATTAAAAATATTTAAACATATGTTTGAAAAATTACAATTTGAAACCTTTTTGTACATGCTCTCAGGTAAAACAAAACGGAGCGCTAGACTTATATAACCGGTTATTGCAGACAGCCCTATAGTTGTGCAAACATGCAAAGTTTGCTCGAAAGTTTGTGTACAATGCGAATAAATCTGTTATTTTTCGGAGGAAATTGGGCGACAGAGATAATTGATATCTTGCATGTTTGTATAATCTTCCTTTTCATACAGACAGCTTGTATATTGTCATACAATGTACAAGACATTACTTTCGGAATATGTTGCCGAAGATTGTACAGTACACTGATTCGGCATGAATATTGCATGCATGAACTCGGGGGCGAATTGATTATAAGATATTATATTGTGTACAGTTTGATTTTACCTAAAGTCTGCATTTCATGATATTATCCACACCCAATCACCTACACCCACTCAACCTTTTGGGAATTCACCCAATCCTTTGGGTAGGGGCCCCAAGTTTTTGTATACGGTGTGTTCGCCCCTGAATGATGTTGAAGAAAATTGATTTCTTTTAATTTTTACATGAAAAACATTTTTTTTCGAAAAAAGCGACCTGTACCGCGAGTCTTTATACCCTTCAGATTATTTATACAAAAAATCAGACAAAATGGCTTGGCCGTTTGGCCTGAATCCAAGTTTTGCGATTTACACTCGATTTCCAGGGCCCTTAACGTTCGCATGTGCTACGTTACGTCATTGAAAGTTGATTCTCACTTCAGTCCTGTTTTGATCCAAAAAATTTGTACTAAAACGTCGTTTAGTGGCATCAAAATAATGTGGCGTTAGAATGGAGCCACCCGAGATTATATTTTTGGAGGACTGTTTCAATACCGAAAAATAGCCTTGAAATGATCCTTTTTTACATTAAAATCAAACTGGGTTAGACACTGAAACTATACCAGAAAAGATCACATGCGTCAGGAGTTGTGCGTTGACTGCCTCCGCGGCGTTGTCTTACGCGCGAAGCACTGTTCGTGGTTGTGGGGAAAGACCCAGGACCGTATAGGAACTTCCCTTGGTAAGGGAAGCTTTGAAGTTCCCGCGGTACACACCACATTTTCCAAAATTTCGATAAATTTCCTTAAATTCCCAAAAATATCTAATAAATTTCATAAATGCGCAAAAAATTCCAGAGATTTAAAAAATTTACAAGAAATTTCACCAGATTTCTAAATTTACACTATCATATTCAACGCAGATTAACATTAAAAACTCGTTTTGATATGCATTTTTGTTTGTTTTCGTAAACTGTGCTGACCATTCAAAACATCCAAGTTTTCTTTTTGAATATAAAATTCGGTTTCTTGAAAATATTTTTCTTAATTATTTTATTTTTTCTCAAAGGGAATAGGGAATGTACTAAAACACTCACCTCTTATTAAACTTTCCTTTTAATTATTCCGCTTAATTGGGACCGGACGACAGTTCCATAGTTTTACTCAATTTATAAGGATCCCTTTTTTTAAACTCGCGGCTAATATTAGGTATACAAAGAAGTTCTACCCGTTCTAAGCAAAATTTTTTTTATAAATGAAAATCTAACAAAATGCAAGTATTAATTAATATAGTGTCCACTGGCTTCTACTACTGTTCGCGAACGCTCAGATAATTGATGGACTCCATGGCGAAAGAAAGCTTGATCTTTTGACGCTATAAAGTCATCCACCATTTCTCACACTTCAGCTTCAATTTTAATTTGGTGCTCAACTGAGCTGTTTTGTAACGAGCGAGAAAGGTGGTAATGGGACAAGGCAACGTATGGAGAGTAAGCCGGATGCGGAAGAATTTCTCATTTTAATTCTTCTATGGTTTGGCGGACCACGGAACTTCTATGTGGCCTAGCGTTGTCGTGCTGTACTGGTCTTCGCCCATGCCCAGAATATGATCTCTTTTCTTCTTTTTTTTTTTCGCCAAATGCTTCAGTTAAAAAGAGTAACGTTCAGGAGTGTAAATCAATTGAACCGTTTGGCGAAAAAAATCAAAAAAAGAGATGATATTCTGGGCATGGACGAATACCAGTACAGCACGAAAACACTAGGCCACATAGAAGTTCCTTGGTCCGTCAATCCACAGAAGAATTGACATGAGAAATTTTGCCGCATCCAGCTTACACTTCAGACATTGCCCCGTCAGATTACCACCTTTTTCGCTCGTTACAAAAGAGCTTAGCTGAGCACCAAATTGAAATTGAAGCTGAAGTGCGAGAAATGGTGGATGACTTTATGGCGTCAAAAGATCCAGCCTTCTTTCGCTATGAAACCCATCAATTGCCTGAGCGTTCGGGAACAGTAGTTAAAGCCAGTTGCCACTATATGAATTAATACTTGGATTTTGTTAGATTTTTATAAATAAAATAGAAGTTGCTTAAAACGGGTAGAACTTATTTGTACACCGATAATATTTTTCCATATTGAATGAAATTGTTCGTATACGTAAAAAAGACTTAAGAGCAATTGCGCAAGAACCGACCGTATTTCTTGGATATAAGACTCGATCACATTATTCAAATAAGGCAAAAATGCTTGAAACCTTACAAAAAACGGAATACTTGGACCATTTGATGGGACAAATAGTGACTTGAACGCACCACCAATAATCAGTTCATAAATATGATGATGGCATGCAGAGTACAGAAAGTTTCATTCAATCAATTTTTCCAAAAGAATGCACGCAACTTTAGCTGATCCAGTGTTTGAAGCCGTTGTGTCAAAACACATTTAAATTACATTACTTAAAAATTTCCACACGGTAAAAAAATTGAGCTGTTACAGGGATATTATTCCTTATTATAGCTAAACATTTAGCTGGGAACGAACGAAGGAATTTAGAAAGATCCCTGGATCAGCGAAAATGAATATCTTTGACCATTTTCCGTATACCTGGGATATCAAATAGTCGCTACACATAATAAGTGTAGCTATAATAAAATGCACACGAATGTTAATATTAAATGAAGTTTGTGTCGAAGTAATAATAATTTACAAGTGTTTCAGACGTAGGCGGTAACTAAATTTAAATATCAAGAAACGCGAGGAAAACAACAAACTTGACCTCCAAATGCATTATACGGATTTCAGGGAAATTTATTTTCTCGATACCAGAAGAAAAATTGGCTACTGTAAGTTAATATATTTCTATAATAACCAAATTTTTTTTTCTAATATAAAAATAATAAAATTATACACAATCTGTCTAGAGATGGATTCGGACGGGACGAGACAAGAAAACATCGATTTCGGGAACCATCCTGACTGACAACAGCGAGAAGTTGTCCCGTATCTCGTGATTTTCGTCGAGAATCTCGGAAAACGAACAATATTGGGTAAGATTCTCGATAAAGTTGAGAATTTGAAATCTCGCGTAAATATAAAAAATCATGCTTCAGAATTTGAAAAATATATAAATAGTATAAAATATAATAAACAATAAAGAATATAAAAAAATCTTCATTTATAATACCAATAGGTTAGACAATAGTAACCAAGATTAAGATTAAATTTAACTAACTTTGGAAACATAATAAAGTAAACGTCCCAGTAATCTTGAGGCCAATTTTTTTGCTCTTTATTTAATTTAAATGGATTGAAAAAACATATTTTTTAACAATATATTCAAATTATAACTACGTTTCACGGTTATTGGGATCGTCACGATTACTGGCACATTTACCATATATTTAAATTTTCTTTATTGTGCTATAAAATATTTTGGTACGAAAATGAATTACATTTGTCTAAAAAAATTTTTTACACCAGAGTCTCACTATTTGAACGCGCGATCGCACGCGTTATATGAATTCCTAGAATTGCTGGTCCACGCAGTTTCACAGGGGGCAGGGCGAGAGACGGTTGCGACTCCGCCTCTGAAGGGACGCAGTACAACTACTACTCAGTATATTATGGAATATTATGAATACAGCAATATTATGGAAACGGTTCAGGCGGCCCTGAATGTGTACGTTTCACTGTACGCGCTATATGAACAAGGCTATTTTCAGGCAACCCCCGAGATTGTTCATCTATCGAGACTCTGGTGTATTTGTTTTCTTGTTTTAGTGGTTATGAGAAAGTGGACTAGTTCTTTTACATTTTCTACCCTTTTGAGTTTTGAATTTGTTTACAATTTTCTAACCTAATGTTTCATCAATGAATTTGTTAGATTGTGTCAAGTTATTATACTTAATTACTAGATTTAGTATCAAGTCATTACGTTGATGAGCTTGAAATTGACGATGATTCTTTTCGGCCTTCTTATTCGTCGTGTTTCCAATTCCATAATGTTCAAATTCTGTTACCTCATTTTTGAGATTCACGCGAAATGTCAAACCCAAACTGTAAATATTATCGAGAATCTTGCCCGATCTTGCTTGCATATTCAAGTCAGGACGGGATGAGATTGAACAATTGAAAATAAAAAGTTCTCGACAACAAAAATATCTCGAATATGGGCAATATCAGGCGATATCCGAGAAATCCTCGTCCATCTCTAAATCTGTCGAAAATAATAAATTCTCGAACTTAGCAACTTGTTCAAAATTACTGATCTACGAGAACAGTTTATATAAAGTAACTAAATGTTTAACTTGAACGAACTAAACGTTTTACCTAATCTAAGCGGACCAAAAATAGAATAGACCAAAAACGGCATCAGCCATTTCTCGGCCTGTTGCGGAAATAAGTTTAGGGATCCGAAAATTGTGATCAGTTTTAAAGCCAGAAAAAGCCACCGCTAGTCTTTCAAAATGTGATTTCGGATTTTTGCGATGAGCTGAACGTTCACGACGTACAGTTGAAAACGATAATGAATTTGTTCTATTCTGATCATTTGATCGAGCAATGGATCCAGCCAACATTTCAAATTTTCGGTGTGATATATTGATCAGGTCTAATACTGAAGATACGTCGGAGATATTTAACATATTTTGCAGAATTTGCTCCATATATCAATTATTTTTTTCGAAACTATTTTTTCACTTAACCAGATTGATTTTTTAAGTCTGATGTGCTGGCAAAAGAAAATTTTTAATATATGAGACACAATTTCTTTCTTAGTTATTTTTCTTAGTAATATACCTTAAAATATGAAACAGTAGTTGAAAGCAGTTTAAATTAGATTAAAAACTAGTGGCTTATAATTGAAGGAGCAAAAAATTATAACTTAAAAACTTACCTGAGATTTAGAAATTAGGTTTGACATTACTGTTTGAAATATTTTTTTGAACAAATGGCTCTTAATTCTTATTTTTTTATTTCAAGCAAATGAAACTTATTATCTAGGACAATTTCACACCATTTTAATTCAAAAAGGCTATTCTTCCAAAAAAATAACTGAATTAACATTGTAAACATTTGCAATATATTTTAAATTATGATTATTTATATATAAAAATGCTCAATGAACCAAGAAAATTCTATAAATTTTAAATATTTTATAGATAGAAATAGTTAACACTTCTTTTTTCTTTATAATATACTTTAATGCGATAGGGGACCTCTGAATATTATCTCTAACGTGTCTCATTAAATAACTTGAAAAACCAGTAATAACCGATATGATGAAATATGTATATGTTACGCTAAAGAAGCGAACACGCTCACCCATTGTGGGTGTCTTGATTCTGCCAGAACGCGTTCTGAGCATTTGGAAAGAGTCACAATGTCTTCTGAGCGTCCGGAAAGAGCCACAACGCTATATGGAGTATCCACAACGTGTTTTGGTATATATATAGTATCATCCACCACGGGTTATGGCACGTGTAAAGTACTCATAATGGGTTTTGGCACATATAGATGCGCTTTGGAAACTTCGAAATTGCCTCAACATGAATATAATACTTTTTTTTTGAATTAGGACTATCAAATTGGTTTTTTCTCATACCATTATACACTCTGAAAATGCTCGGTTTGAACAAAAGCTAAACAATTAAAATATACCTACATTTTCATCTGAAATTATTATCGGTTTCTTCATGCATTTTTTACATACATTTTCATACGTGATTCAAATTTATATAAATAAGAAATCAATATTAGTCATTAGGTTTTCTTCATTGTGTTCTATAGTTATTGACAGATATGAGACCGTCCGCGAAGAAAGGTACCTAACGCTTCAATCGCTCCCCTTGTAAAATGAATCTACCGTGCGTTAGGCTTTTCTTCGCGGACAATCACATATCTATATATTAATGTCCCGTTTGTTTCCCATCATAACTTCATTTATTTGTTTGAAAATAGAAAAACTGGTGTGGGCCTTATCAGCGCCACATTTTAAATTGGGGAAAATAAGACAATTTCTGCACGGGATATGCCACAACGCGCCCTGTGCAGAAGTCTGGACAAGCTAATCTGTTAAAAAAGCGGAGTTAAAATCAACTCCGAAGCATACCCTATAAAACTCCCACAGTTTTGAGTAAACGGCAAGCGGATTAGAAGAAGACGAGTTAAAATGTAACTCTTGGAAAAGAACTCCCTAACTGCACTGTCCGAAGTTATTTCAATCAACTCCGTTCTGACCCTATACACGGAAAAAATGTGTACTTGAAGAATTACTAAACTAGTTACGATGTGGCGGGTATGAAAAAAATGAAATGAATTAACAATAACTTTTCTGTAAATCATCCGAAATGTTCAGTCATAATTACAGAACTGATAATAAATATTAAAAGTCGGTGCCGTGAAAGTTCAAAATGATTATTACGAATAAGTTGAAGAGAAACTAAATTTCCGCTGTGAGAATCACGGTTCTCGCTCGCTCAAAATTATAGAACTCTACTGTGTTTTGAAATACACGGACGTGGCGCGGCGGCGCGCTACACATGCGTGTGTCGCAAAACCAGTTGCCATACGACAGTACAGTTGCGTCATTGTGTGTTATTGTTGTGCGAACATTAATCAAAGCAGCAGGGGACAAAAATGTTTAATCCTAATATATTCTTCTTTTGAAAGTTACAATTTAAAATTGCAAATTTTTCTAATGAAAATTGTTAGAAATAGTAAGACTTGACTAAAAAAAGTTTCAAATCCAATAGCTTTAGAATACAACTTTTATAATTAGATCGTCTCACATATAAACGTTTAAAATTAAAACATCTAATACAAGAATTATTATGATTACGTTTAAAATTAAACAATTGAAGTGTGCTCTACAGCAGTGCATTAAACGCCACTTTTCATA
This sequence comes from Andricus curvator, assembly GCA_932195095.1. Lineage (NCBI taxonomy): Eukaryota > Metazoa > Arthropoda > Insecta > Hymenoptera > Cynipidae > Andricus > Andricus curvator. Next base: position 384,935 of record CAKNYM010052198.1, on the reverse strand, counting down.
AGGATCACTTTGGGCCTATATTTATATATTAGATGACCTTTATGATCAATGGCGCATAATGCACTGTTGTAGAGCATGCTTTAATTTAAAAAAATTTAATTTCACGAATCTAAATTACAAACTGTAATTTTTTAATGCTACCCGTGTAGGAATGGTAACAGGGATCCGACCGGGAGCCGGCCGGATAGCCCCAGTTTAAACCGGGCACCGGCCGGGATCCGGCTAAAAACGTCACGGTAAACTGGTCGGATTCAGGCTTTCATACCGGCCGGGATCCGGTCAGGTAACTCGGTCACGGAACGGTCAAAAAATGTTTTGCTTCAGGCGAGAAATTGGTAACTTGGTTTGTCTTTTAAGGTTCATCGTGAAGAATACGATGAACTTTAAATGTAAAATCAAGTTAACAAATTCTCGCGAGGAAATTAGAGTAGAGTTTTATTTTTGAAACCACGTGGTGATTTGAGGTTAGGAAGGAAGAAAGAAAAAAATGAATACACAACACTATACTTTAATGTAAAATAATTATTATTCACGCAGTAAGTGGAGATTTTGAACTGATTACTGAAATAAGGTTTATTTTAATCACGGATTTTATTTGCGAACTTCGAGGAGACGACGCAACATGAGTGCAACGTGCATTCTCGTTCGAGGTGTGAAACTGAAACTTACAAGTGTCTACGCCGACGCCAGCGCAGAAAGCGTCAGACATGGCGGCAAATTTGAAAATGTACAGGCTAAAAATTGTCTGAAAATAGAAAAAATTATAAAAATTGTAATAAATCTGTTGTTGCACATTGCAGAATCGATAACAGTTTTATTTAATAAGTTAAAACATTGGATAAAATCAAATGTTTTTTTTTAAGAATTTAAAAAAGCTAGTTTCTGTTTTACTGATCTAATAAATCTTTAAATTATACTTTTCAAATAATAATTCATCTAGTATCCGTGATTACGTCTTTGATAATGTCACGGCTCTTAAAAAATGTGTATTTTCTACAAAAAAAGTATCCTGGCCAGTGCCCGGTCGGCTCCCGACCATGAAATCTAACCAGGGATGTCCCGGCCAGTAATCAGCCGGCTCCCAACTAGGTGATTCGAGAAAAATGTAGCCCGGCCGGCTCCCGACCGGTTCCCGGCCATGAAACCCAACCAGGTGTAGCTCGGCCGGGATCTGACCAGAAAACTTGTTGTAGTAGGGCCAACCGGGGCAATTTCTGCACGGGTATTAACAAAATTCAATTTTTTAAATTTACAATTTCAAAATGAAAAAGTGTGATATTCGGCATTACAATATCAGGGTGTCTAGCGACCCGGGAAATCCGGTAATTTTCGTGGAATCTTGTGCACTTAGAAAAATACGGGAAAATACCGGGAATTCGTGAGCAGATCTGGGAAATATGTGGTCTCAAATTTAGATACAAATTTTTATTTTCTGCGTCAAATTATTATTATGAAATTATATGATTGAATGGTATGTTAAAAGCGCGTGACGATTTGAACGTGGTCGATTTATTTCTAACCAATCAGAAGCTGTGAAATCTTTGAAATTTACTAACCAAAACCAGCGGCAGGTAATCAATCTGTCTACTAAAGCCAGAATAAAAGTCAAAGATTTTTTTGATTTTTCCTGGTAAATTTTCGATCGTGTCATCATCCCGAATTTTAAATTTTTGAAATTGAAGGTTAACATTTTTAAATTTAAACGCTGAATACTTCACGATTATAAAATGGAATCTCTCAATATTATTCGATGAAATAATTTTAAATGAAATGACATATAAATCCACGTTTTAATTTTCCATGCTCTAAATGGAAGAATGAATCAGTACATTTTTACATTCTCATTCTAATGAGAAGGTATTGGTTTTATGTAAAATTTGACATAGTCGGTTTTCATCAAATCTCCACGTTTTGAGACCCCCTGAGCTAGAAAAAACGATTTTTACCAAGGTGTCTGTCTGTCTGTAGTCTGTCTGTCTGTCTGTCAGTCTGTCTGTCTGTCTGTAGCCACGATAACTTTCGAAAAAATGATCTGATTTGATTGAGCTTTGGCACACTTTTTTATGGCCGAAAAAGAGAGAACGAGTTCGTTAACCAGCTATTTTGGATGAAAATTCAAAAAGTAAACACATTTTGAAAATTTTTGAGACCACTTTTTTTGAAGATTTGAAAATTCTATGTACGGTTATTAGTAGTACGCAAAATGACGAACAAAATATTCTAATGACTTTTCGTGATAAAAAAAAATTACTGGAGTTATAGTATTTTCAAAATTCCAAAAAACAAACGAAAATGAACATTTCAAGTCGAAAAACGCATGATATTAAAAATATTTAAAAAATTAAAAATTCAAATTTTGATCGCACAAAAAATTAATGAAAAATCAAAAATTCCACTTTGCTGTCAAACTATGCAAGATATGAGAAAAGATCATCTCACCAAAATTGTGCACCTAAAAAAGATCTACAAATTTCTTATTGTTCACTTTTTGATATGACGCGTAGTTTTTGTTTTATTCGTAAAAAACAGCATTGAAAATAGAAAAATCTAGTTTTCAGACGAATATTACCAGCAACAAAAAAATGATCGAAACAAAATTTGTTCATCCAAGGAAGAGGTACAAATTTATTGTGACTCATGTTTCGATAGGATACGTGGTTTTTGTTTTATTCGTGAAAATAACATTGACAGTAAAAAAAATCAAATTTTTGAAAAAACAATGCAAGGTACGAAAACATATAAATGAACACAAATTGTGCATTCAAAAAAGACTTACAAACCCGTAATCAATTTTTGTGGTAAGAATATATTCAAAATGAAAAAAATCTGCCCGCTTCGCGGGCACATTCTCATGGCGCGCTTCGCGCGCGGCTCGCTTCGCTCGCAAGTTTGAGCGCGCCTAGGGCGCGCGACTGTTGGATCTCGCGCTTCGCGCTCGATCATATATTTATCTCGCGCTTCGCGCTCGATTATGTATTCACCTCGCGCTACGCGCTCGTGCGTATTTACATCGCGCTTTACGCTCGGCTCCTCTAGATTTTTGAACTTCGTGTTCGACTTCGATGAAAAGAAAAAGTTTGTTTGCAAATATTATAAAATTATCAAAACCTCTACATATTAAGTGATTGTTAAATTTGTTTTTATTTTAGACTGAAAAGGAACTTTATTTACTCAAGGTTCTATCGACCTTAAGGAACACATTCTCATCCAGACACTCGCGCTTCGCGCTCGATATTTTATTTGAAAATCATTTGAACCGTATGATAGAAACAAAAAAGTTTGAGCGCACTTACGGCGTGCGATTTGGTAAATACACAGAGCGCGCACTTTGTGCTTCGTGTTATATGTTCTTCATATACAAATTACTAAATTTGTATTTGATTTCAAATGAAAAGTAATGATATAATTCAGGCGACAAATTTCATTAGTTAGCATTTTATTTTAGCTTGTGCCGTTTATGAAAAAAGTTAATTTTTTCATTTTGAATATATTCTTACCAGAAAAATTGATTACGGGTTTGTAATTCTTTTTTGAATGCACAATTTTTGTTCATTTATATGTTTTCGTACCTTGCATTGTTTTTTCAAAAATTTGATTTTTTTTACTGTCAATGTTATTTTCACGAATAAAACAAAAACCACGTATCCTATCGAAACATGAGTCAAAATAAATTTGTACCTCTTCCTTGGATGAACAAATTTTGTTTCGGTCATTTTTTCGTAGCTGGTAATATTCGTCTGAAAATTTGATTTTTCTATTTTCAATGCCGTTTTTTACGAATAAAACAAAAACTACGCGTCACATCAAAAAGTGAATGATAAGAAATTTGTAGATCTTTTTTAGATGCACAATTTTGGTGAGATCATCTTTTCTGGTATCTTGCATAGTTTGACAGCAAAATGGCTTTTTTGATTTTTCATTAATTTTTTCTGCGATCAAAATTTGAATTTTTTATTTTTCAAAAAATTCAAAAAGTTGTTATGAAAATATTATAGGGTGTTCAGGAATCAACGTTTTTCTCCTCTTGACTTTTTTTCATATCGTGTGTTTTTCAGCTTAAAATGTTCATTTTCGTTTGTTTTTTGGATTTTTGAAAATGCTATAACTCCAGTAATTTTTTTTTTATCACGAAAAGTCATAAGAATATTTTGTTCCTCATTTTGCGTATTACTAATAACCGTACATAGAATTTTCAAATCTTCAGAAAAAGTGGTCTCAAAAATTTTCAAAATGTGCTCACTTTTTGGATTTTCATCCAAAATAGCTGGTTAACGAACTCGTTCTCTATTTTTCGGCCATAAAAAAGTGTGCCAAAGCTCAATCGAATCTGATCATTTTTTCGAAAGTTATCGTGGCTACAGACAGACAGACAGACAGAAAGACAGACAGACAGACTACAGACAGACACCTTGGTAAAAACCGTTTTTTCTGGCTCAGGGGGTCTCAAAACGTGGAGATTTGATGAAAACCGACTATGTCAAATTTTACATAAAACCAATACCTTCTCATTAGAATGAGAATGTAAAACATTAACTTTTTAGATAAACGGCACAAGCTAAAATAAAATGTTAACTAATAGAATTTGTCGCCTAAATTATACCATTCCTTTTCATTTGAAATCAAATACAAATTTAGCAATTTGTATATGAAGAACATATAACACGAAGCACAAAGTGCGCGCTCTGTGTATTTACCAAATCGCACGCCGTAAGTGCGCTCAAACTTTTTTGTTTCTATCATACGGTTCAAATGATTTTCAAATCAAATATCGAGCGCGAAGCGCGAGTGTCTGGATGAGAATGTGTTCCTTGAGGTCGATAGAACCTTGAGTAAATAAAGTTCCTTTTCAGTGTAAAATAAAAATAAATTTAACAATCACTTAATATGTAGAGGTTTTGATAATTTTATAATATTTGCAAACAAACTTTTTCTTTTCATCGAAGTCGAACACGAAGTTCAAAAATCTAGAGGAGCCGAGCGTAAAGCGCGATGTAAATACGCCCGAGCGCGTAGCGCGAGGGGAATACATTATCGAGCGCGAAGCGCGAGATAAATATATGATCGAGCGTGAAGCGCGAGAACTAACAGTCGCGCGCCGTAGGCGCGCAATGAGAATATGCCCGCGAAGCGGGCAGATTTTTTTATGTGAAGTCGTTTGCAATCAATAATTATTCAGTTGTTATTCATAAATTTAAATTAAACTATTTCACTAGCAATTTCAAAATTTAACAAAATGAAACAATTAAAATTCTTACCTGAAAAGGTTAAACTTTGCACTCGAAATTTTTAACGATTCAAGGCTTTCTATTTGAAACAATTTGTTTTCAAATTGTTCAGTTTTGAATATTTGATTTATAACTGCTTATTTTAAATAAACGGCCAAATACTGCTACATATTTTAAAAAATGCCTTTTTTTTAATTAAAAAATTTTAATTCGCAATGGGTTAAAAATGGAATATTCAAATCTGAACTATTTTTAATCAACGCATATATAGGGGATTTTTTATCCATACATTTTTTTTATTTTCTTATAATTTTTGTATGTTTTGTTTTGTGTGATCCTTAATTTGAAAATCAAATATTTCATATTAAACATTTTTTTCACAAATTCAAAAATGAATCATTTAATTTTCATAATGAAATAATTTGCATTTTTTTCTTAAAATAGGGTAAAAGATACAACATTTTCGCATCAAATATTTAATACTAGGTTGAAATATTTTTGACCATACTTTCAGTAATATTTGGAAAAAAGTGTAAATAATAACATTTTCTTGGGTTTATATACCGTCGAATATAATCGATTTTTTTACAAAACTGTGCTGACTTTTTCTTAATTTCTGCCAAGATCTGAACTTTGAACAAATAAGTCGTAATAATTTCAAATTGTAAAATCTTTTATAAAAGTGTTCAAGTATAAGAAATTTTTGAATATTTGAAACCTATTTCTTCTAAGTTCAGACTTTTCATTTCAAGGTATTTTCTTTAAAACCAGAATCATTACATTGTATACTTTTTACTCTAAAATCTTCATATTGTTGAAATAAACCAGCATTTGAGTAATAAAACTTGTTCGCTGATAATATGAGCTTGACCTTAAAAAATCCGTGGATTCCGTGAATTTGGCGAATTCCGTGAATTCCATAAATTTTGTGAATTCCGTGAATTCCATTAATTCCGCGAATTCCATAAATTTCGTGAATTTCTTAAGTTTCATGAATTTCGTGAATTCCATTATTATTATTATTATTATACCATTAAGCCATTTCCCTTTCGGGGTAGGCGTGACTTGCTCGGTTGGAAAATAGTAGTGTGTATATGTGTATATAGGCATAAGGTAGGTAGGTATATATGGGGCATAATTTCTGAAGTGTACCCACCTCGAAAACGAAAGTTGTCTGATCAGGCTAAAAATTGGCCCAATTGTAGTCCTACTAGATAGTACTCCTCACACCAAAAATTAATTCATTTTGATAATTATTTATCAAAGTGGAGGGGGTACAATTTTTGGGTTTTTTGAGCAAAGCCATCAGTGAAATAGTAGATTTTACTTGGCCTGAAATGAGTTTTCAAGTATTCTACTATTATCTTTTGATACTCGTGAACAGCCACCATGTGATGAGCTAAATTATCATTGCGATACATTCTGGATTATGAAGGCGTAATTCTCAGCAAAATCGAAGCAAATCAAAAACTCCCCAGGCAATAAATTTTCCTTCAGGTTTTCGAAGAAAAATGTAAATGTAAAAAAAATGTAAATTCAAAAGATGTATATTCTCACTTCTAATTTTTAAAGCATATTCCCAATTAATTTTATACTTACCGTAATGCAGGCCTTTGTTAATTCACCCTACAAATGCAGCGAACAGTTATTCTAGCAGCATATGATATTACTTAACTTAAAAAACTGGCACTAAAGCGTTGCACAAAGATCCTCGGCCTGAGCGCACTAGGGGAGATCGCGCGCCACCGGCCCTATCACGGCATCTTGTTTATGTATCGTTCTATTGCTCAAAGACAAATTAATTTGCCACTCTAAAAATTGGAGGTCTTATAGGAAAAAATCTCAGCTTTCTTTTAAAACTATTTTGAAGAAAAAAAAAGTGCCCAAGTTTGAAAAAAAGTCAAATTTATTTTTGATTTTCGAAAATATGGGTCAAATTTTAATTTTTTTCAAAAATCGTTATTACCACCAGAAAGCGTGTGAAAAAATCTATCGAAAATATTTCAAGTGAAATTTTGTTTAAGGCAATAGGACAAAAGTTACAAACGTTTGAAAGTAAAGCTTTTCTTAAAAAACACAAAATTGTACCCCCTCCACTTTGATAAATAATTATCAAAATGAATTCATTTTTGGTGTGAGGAGTACTATCTAATAGAACTACAACAGGGCCAATTTTTAGCCCGATCGGACAACTTTCATTTTCGAGGTGGGTACACTTCAGAAATTATGCCCAATATGTATGAGGTAGATAGGTATATAAGTGTTAGGTATAGATATTTTAGATTGATCTGGAAGTCTCGTGTTATTTATTTAAATGACACGTTTATTCCGCAACACTGCTCCGACCCAGGTTGCTGATCAATCTCTCTAGCGATCACCCGAAGTGAAGAGCCTCACAAAATTGTTATGTATGGTTCTCCACTTGGGCCCATTAGTATCCAAGGTCTTTGTTTCAGGCGTCATTCATTCTACTGTCACTCAGTTTACAAACTATTTGTCGCCACACTTTTCTGTCCGGGCATATTACTCTAGCTTCCTTCACGTCCATGCATTTTTTCATGCAAGCTCTTGTGTTTCTATGGCTTCTTATGTCTCTACGGACTAATGTCTCATTTACAGATTCTAACCATTCTTTCGGCGGTCTACCTCTGGGCATTCTGCCATTTACTTTACCTTTATACACTTGTTTGGTCAGTCGTTCATCTTTCATTCTTTCAAGATGTCCGAACCATCTTAACTGATTTCTTTCCCATATGTCAACTAGTGTCTCTCCTGTACCACATTCTTTGAGGATTGTCTCGTTTCGGACTTTGTCCATCAGTGTTTTCCCGCATATTATGCGCAGAGGTTTCATGCCGATCGCGTTGATTTTACTCCTGTCCTTTTCTGGACAGGTCCATGTCTCGCTACCGTATAGTACAGTCGGTACGAATATAGAATTATGTATGGCCATTTTAGCTTTTTTTGATATGTTTTTATTTGTTAGGATGGACCCTGCTCTACCGATAACCTGCTTACCCTTATTTATGCGCCTATCTAACTCCCCATCTATTTTTCCGTCGCTAGTGAATAGACTACCTAGATATACGTACTTGTCAACTTGTTCTAATCTCTCATCATTTAGGACAATGTTGCATATTGTTTTCTCACTTTTTCCTTCAAACACCATGATTTTTGTTTTATTTACGTTAATTTTGAGGTCCATGTTTTTCATGCTTGTATTAAGTTTATTCAACATTCTTTGCAAGTCCTCGATTGATTCTGCCATAACAATCTTGTCATCTGCGAAAGCTAATCCACGTATTTTGACTGTTTCGAGATTTACACCTTCTTCGTCGAAGAGTGCAGTTCTTAGACACATATCCATGAATATGATAAATAGCCACGAGGACATAACGCATCCTTGTTTCACGCCTTGCATAATATCGAACCAGTCACTCAGTTTCCCATTCACCCTTACACTCGCTTTACTACCTGTATATATTGTTATTATTGCTTGTAGGAGCCCTCCATTTACTCCGTACTCTTTAAGGACTTCCCAAAGTTTATTTCTATTTACTTTATCGAATGCTTTTTCTAGGTCAATAAATGCACAGAAAACTTTCTTTCCTACTCTCAAGCTTTTTTCTGTGATCTGTCTTAGGCTAAATATCTGATCTGTACATGATCTTCCTGGCATAAAACCACTTTGGACTTCCCATATCTTTTCTTCTGTGATTTCCATTACCCTACGAATAAGTATTTTTGAGTATATTTTACTTACGGTACTTAGTAGGCTGATACCTCTGTAATTACTGCAGTTGCTTTTATCTCCCTTTCTTTTGTATATTGGTACGATAATTGCTTTTTTCCAATCGTCTGGGACTTTCCCCGTCTCGATACATAAATTTATTAATTCGCACAACCTGTGAGGTATGTACTCGCCACCGTATTTAAGCATTTCAGCACTAATACTGTCTATGCCAGCAGCCTTACCGTTTTTCAAGTTCTTAATTATGTCTCGGACCTCAGTGACACAGACTTTTTCAATTGGGTTTTCTAATGCATTATGTTCTATGTCGCAGTTTTGTTGTCCTATATCTTCACCTCCTAATAGTTCTTTAAAAGAGTCTTTTAAAGCGTCTACTATCTCGTCTATATCATATAGCATTTCACCTTTACTGTTTCTCATGCTGGCAAACTCTGTACTCTTACTTTCCTTCAACTGTTTATATAATAGTTTCATAATTCCTTCAAATTCCTTCCTTCGTTTAATTTTCCTCTTTTTGACTTTGCAATCATTTTTGAGTCTATTTCTCTCCTCATCGCTAAGACCTGTCATGTTTAATGTTCTCTCGCGCGCCTTTCTCTTTTCTTGCTGGGCTGCTTGAATTTCATCATTCCACCACGCATCACCAGACTTTCTTCCTACCACTGCCGTACCACACACTTCAATTGCAGTTTTAACAATGATATCCCGTAATAAAGCCCACGCACCCTCTATATCTTTATTGCTTATAAGCGCTTCCCAAGTTGCCCTATATATGCGTTCGCTTAACTTATCTTGAAACTCTATTCGCTCTTCCGGTTTCTGTAAATTTTCAATCTTTATTCGAGTTTGTTTCGTTTTTTCTGTTCTCTTTCTTTTCCATCCCCGGCCTAAGTTTATTTTAGAGATTAAAAGGTAATGATCAGTATTGCACTCGGAACCCCTCATGACTCTTATATCTTTGACTAGTTCTCTTAGTCTTTCATCCGCAATAACGTAGTCAATTACACTGCGGTTATTTCCTTTACACCAAGTGTAAGTGTGGATCATTTTATGTCGAAACCAAGTATTGGTAATAAATAGGCCCTTTTCTAAGCATAAGCTAACTAATTTTTCCCCGTTATAATTTTTTCTTGTTGGATCCCCAAAATTATCTAGCACCCTTTCTGTATCTGTATCCTGGCGTTGGACGCCGACCCATCCGTTCATATCTCCTAGCAGAATTATTCTTTCGCCTTGATCGCAAGTACTTATTGTGTCATTTAAAGTGTCCCAGAAGGCGTCTTTGACTTCTCGCGGCTCACTGTCAACTGGGGCGTAGCACGCTATGATAAATAATCTTCTAATTCCTACCTTCATTCTAGCCCACAACAATCTGGGAGATACAAAATCATGATCTTTGAGATGCTGTCTTGCTTTTTCATTCATAATTAAACCGACCCCTTGACTAGCATGTGATTCACTATCTACTCCTGACCATATTTCAAAACCACCTTTCAACACCCCATTTTCTATGTTTCTACTTTCGCATCCCTTTTTCTTTGTCTCAGGCACACATAAAATATCTAGTTTCCTAGCATGCATAGTTTCTTGTAGTTCTCTTACTTTAAGATCATTCACTCCTCTAGCATTCCAAACACCCAGTCTCCATTCATCGCCTGAAACTCGACCTTTACGTTTACCGTGTGTATGCATTTCGTCAATCCAAGTTTCAGTCCATTCCGAGGCTACTTTATTTTTTGTATTATTCATGTTTAGATTGTACACCCAACTATCACCTTTATGCGCGAGATTTGTTTTGCGAGCCGAAATCATGTCCAAGTAAAGTAATTATTCGTCGTACGGTGGAGAGTCTAGTCGTAACGTCAGTCCCATGAAAACTTCTGTTACTGGGGGGGGGGGGGGTTAGTACAGAGAAAGGAAACCGAGAGTCTCAATTGGTTGGTGATTTATGCTGAGAAGGTTACCAGCCTTCAGCAACGTTGTATTTGATAGGAGTTAATATGTGCCCAAAGCCGAGTCCTGGCCTAACGCTAAAACAGGAGCCAATAAGTCTTTTTTTTTTTTTTTTTTTTTTTTTAATTTGAAAAAGAGTTATATATAGATATAGATGAAATTTGCTCCTGGTTGAAATATTAAAATAGTTATAATAATTGAACTGCAATATTATGATTTAAATCCTTAAAAATCCCAAAAGCACTGAAATTAATATTTAAAGGAAGATAAATTTAGTGAATTCCGCGAATTCCATGAATTTCGTGAATTCTATGAATTTTGTGAATTCCATGAATTCTGTGAGTTCCATAAATTTAGTGAATTCCGTGAATTCCATAAATTTTGTGAATTCCTTGAATTCCATTAATTCCGCGAATTCCATGAATTCCATAAATTTCGTGAATTCCTTTAGTTGAATGAATTCCATGAATTCCGTGAATTCCTTGTGCACAATTTTCAATTTATAAACGCTACAATACATGTATTGGAATGCTCGACGGTGCTTCACGATTTACAGCACTTACAATACATGTATTGCAATTTCGTCATTCCAATACCGTGTTTGCAATTTTACCTTACGCTTGTATTGTAGAAGTGTGGGAGAATTCCAAACATTTTAAACAGTGTACAATTTTCACTCACTTTTTCTGGTTGCCATAGCTCACTCATTTTATCGTCGACATATTTCACTTGTCTAAATGTTGAATAATAAATTGCACCGACGCGACACGTGACCATCTAGAATTCTGTATTCTAGAATTTTCATGTTTTCGAGTTCGCAGTGTCGCACGCGTTGACTTGCGGCCATGATGTGGCGAACAACTGCGAAGAGAGTTTTGTAAGTTTTCTGCGAACGCAGCTCCAAACATAAACTCCGTAAGAAGTCCTTTCACGACTCTTTAACTCCGGATTGAGCATGGGTAAAGATTTTGTTTCTGTGCAGTGCGAATTAATTATATTCACTCTGAATGCACTTCAGAACCTTTTTCTCACTCTATTTTACTCTAGATTAAAATATATGGAGTTAAATGTATTCGAAACTGAGTCGACTTTATACTCTGAAAAATTGTACTCTCAACTCCGCTAGCCATTTACTCCTCAAATTTTTAACAGTGTAGCGCTAGTCTGGATGAGCTAATCTAGCGGTAGTTAGCCGGTCTTGTCAAAATCTGTTTTAGGTGGTTGACGTTAAAAATGATTTCAAATACTGTTTAGATGATGAGAGAAAAATTCGTTTTCAATGTGATTTTGTCATTTTTTATACTTTTAAACACCCTGGATAGTTTTGAAAATGTGCAAAAAAATATTTCGATACAAGATTCCGAAAAATTGTCAGTCCTGTTTGACTAGCCAGCACCCGATTAGGGCCCAAAACGACTGACTAGAGATGAGGAAAATCTTGATTTCTTCTTCATTTTCATTTTTTATTTTTAGTACTTTTAAACACTCGATCTTTTTTTGGGAATGTGCAAAAAGATATTTAGATTCGATACTTATAAACATTTTTGGTTATGACGGGCTAGCCAGCACCAGTTTAGGCCCCGAAAAGATTGTCTAGATTAGACGCACTGGACAATGCCCTAACTGGACGCAAGTCTGCCCCGTTAATTTCCTACACGGGGTTATGGGTACGAACGAGTGCTCGAAGAATCGAGATACCTACAATGCGTTGTAGTGAATTTGAACGCTCACTGAGCGTTTTCGCTGGTTTAGCTTAAAATGTACACAATGACGCTGGAAAAAGCTTTGCAACATAGTTATTTTTTACCTACAATTTTCATTAAAATCCGTATACTTTCCTTTTTTTTATAGAGTTTTTAATAGAAAATGGTAGTTTCACTTGGTTGGTATAGTTTAGGCTTGAATATTCCTTTATAAATACATTTTTTATACATAATAATAATCTGATGTCAGTTATTTTTAGTCTATAATTCTACCCTCCCACTTTCATAAAAATGCGTTTTCTTGCCTTAGTTTTATAGATTTTTTACTCCAAAATTACATGTTCTTCCCCTCTGAAAAGCCTAGGAGACAAAAAATACAAAGTAACTAAAAATGAATTGAAATCAAAGTTACAAGTTACAGAAAAACTATTTCCTGATTTACGTTGAAAGTTTCATGAAAATTCACAATTTGACCATTGCATTAGTGATAATCCCTAGTCCTTTTAGTGACAGAAAAAATTGGTCTTTCATTAACCCACAAAGTTGTATACTTAGTGACATAATTAAAAAAAAAATAAGGTTCATCAATATGCAAAGTATTTAAGTTCTGTATGTTCCTTTGCATGGATTTAAGATTATTTATAATATTTGAAAGTCGTTTGTACACGAAGAATAAAAATCTTTTTTACAATGCTGTTGACTTTTTAACAAAAACCATTTCTTGTTTGATCCCATGTGAACATTGAGCAATATGATAAGAAATTATACATTTTTCAATTTTCGGGTTAAATTTTATTAAGGATCTAAATTATCGGAAAAAATATTTTTGGAATAATGACATTTGTACCCATATAGAAATATTGCCACCTTTCACCAAAATTTTTATAACATCTTATCGATGTTTTAAGAACAGTGGTAAAGAATCATGGAGGGGAGGTTTTAAAAATTCCTGATATATGTACAATGTATTTGCCGAATGGCCTAAACTATAATTTTTTCTGCATATATTTAGATGGGGTCAATTAAAAGCATGCTAGTTTATAATTTTATTTCTACTAGAACATTGATATAATCTTGCTACTTCAGAGTATTCTCCTCACGAATTATGGTATTGACTTACTGATGACGTGAAATTTTTATTATGCTTGTGCCTGTCCAAATACGAAAAGCTTCTGTCATTTCATTTGCTTTACATGATAGAGATATTATAAAATTGTAAGCGCCTGTGGATTTCATAAGAATATCGAACTCATTCCTGAAGTACAGATAAGAAATATTCAAGCCTTCCACTCCGTTATGTAAATATGTGCTATAGATTTGCACAGACATATATTCATATAGAAGCGATTTTCTCAACAATTATTATTAACCATTAGTAGAACTGTAGAAGAATCGTTGAGGAAATGAGGTTCTTTGTCATTGGTATGCTCATTGCCTTTGTGGTCTTCGGCATATATCTTGGTAATTATAAAATTTTGAGTTATATTTTCTTGAAAAAAAAAATAATAAAAGAAATATTGTATATTTCTTTATTTCCATTTTTTTATTTTTTTAAATTATACATACATATATTTCTTTCATCAAATATGTCCTGAAAAATAAAACTGCGCGACCTTGCCTATCATTTCAGCATTTTGAGAAAATTGAGGTCAAAGTGTCAAATAAACGAGTTTTTAGCTATTTTTGAGAATTTATAGCGGTTGAACTCGACGTGCTATAAACTGTTGGCGTTTTTTGTTGTTGTGCACGCGCTCGCGCATGCATGTCCTACACGCGCGTGCACCATCATAAAAAAACGCTCGCGCTGACAGTGCTTCAACAGCACATGTGAAAAAACGTGAAAATACAAAGTCTGAGTTTTACGTTCAGCTGTTTTTGAAGTTTCTAGCACGTCAAGTTCAACTGCTATAAATTCTCAAAAATGGCCAAAAACGCGTTTGTTTACACTTTGAACTCAAATTGCTCAAAATCTTTACGTGATAGGCAATTTCTGAGACCGGATTCGTATGCAGCGCGAGAACATCTATAGAAAACGCTCAGGTAATTTCCATTCACAAAATTGATGTCACCTAGTGATAATTTCAAAGTAATATCTTAAAAATAATAACCGATGGTAGTAGTTTTATTGAGAGTTGGGGTATTTAAGGTAACTGGGCTACTTGATGTTAAGCTAAAGGTTTAGTGTCTGCCGAACTCTGGTGTAAGGGGGAATTTGATACCTTTAGTAAGGTTGGATTTCTATGTGTAAATGTCTGAAAAGAATATGCATGTGAATAATAATTTTTTTTTATTTTGCCTGGAAATAAGAATTTTCATCGAAATTTCATTTGTCCGAGGTGGAACATTACCATTTGTACACATCAATATATAAAAATTATATTATTTATGAATTTAAATTTAAAAAAAAATCCACTTAGGTAGTATTAAAATACT
The DNA here is from genome assembly GCA_932195095.1 of Andricus curvator. Lineage (NCBI taxonomy): Eukaryota > Metazoa > Arthropoda > Insecta > Hymenoptera > Cynipidae > Andricus > Andricus curvator. The sequence continues at coordinate 369,870 of CAKNYM010052198.1, read as the reverse complement.
GTTCTATCGAGTTTTCAATAGGAATATGCAGTAGGCTAATGTAATTTTACATCAATTTGATTTCCTCTTTTCCAGACGTAGAAGCTCAAGATGCCGGATATTCAGATTCATCAGAAGGTTCAGACAACTCAGACTTATTACTCGCAGGAGCATTAGGATTAGCAGGAGTTTCAGCAGCAGCAGCACTATATATGCATAATAAAGGTAAAAAGAACGCAAAAAACATACAAGAACATCAAAACTATGTACATGGTGGATTTGAACATGACGGATACGCGCACAATGGATATGGACATGCTGAATATGGTCCACATCCTGAACATGATGTATATGAACATCGTGGATATGGTCCACATTCTGAACCTGATGTATATGGACATGCTGAATATGGTCCACATATTGAACATGGTGTATATGAACACCGTGGATATGGTTCACGTTCTGAACACGGTGGATACGTTCCCTATTCTGAACATGCTGTAAATGTTGCACATCCTACCCATATATAATAATAACTGTGCATAATGAATACCATAATGTGCACCTGTACATGAAGATCAACATAAAAATGAACATCATAAAGATAACAAAATTATTTACAAAAAAATGGATTCAAAAATTATTATGAAACGAAAATACAAAGTATAAATTTTGTGTCTCACACTCACTCCTATCTTTCATTTAAATTCAAAGCTGTAATATTTCTGAAAAATAAATCAATTATATACTGAAATTGTATTTTATTTTTGTTTCGATCTATTTTATTATTTAATATATCACCTGATATAATATTAACATGTTTTTAAAAACATGATCATACGACTACCATCAGCTTCGGATATAGATTTTAACGTTTTTGTCCTATTTCTAGTATTTTCACTAAAACTTTAAGAAGGCAGTGTACCCGCAAAAAATGTATATAATTTAGGTGAAAACATTTTTCTTAAATTCTCATCATTCGTGATAGAAGATATTATATTCATATGAATTAGGACATATTTACATCGATTTTTGTCGTTTGGAGACTTCCTGAATAAAAAAAGCGGTTCATTATGATTACTTTTATTTTATTTTCAAAACGTTCAACTTAAAATATCATAACTTTACCTTTTAATAATAAGTTTCTGTTCGTATAGTATTTTTTGACTCAGTGATTTTTCAAATAAGTGTACAAGAAAAAAATTGTATTTTAAACCGAAAAATACTGTAAAATAAAGTAAATAAAACTAAAATATATTTCCATAATATTATTTTCAGTGGCGGATTTAGGTATTTTTCGCCCCTAGGCTAACAGAAATTTGCCGCCCATAGGCTAACAGAAATTAACTACCCCTCCCCCAAATTTC